>JAEAOA010002337.1:462500-565000 GCA_016746295.1 Potamilus streckersoni | reverse complement strand
CTAATGTTTTCTTTTTTTGCTTTAAACAACATATTACATAGCTAATTTTGGTCTATGATTAGAGATTATATATTAAGATTAAGCATGCCAAGTTGGACCTATGTTCAGAACATTGATATTTATTTAGACAACATGATGTTTTACATGTTCTGCAGAAAAGTCTTAGCCAGAGACCTGATTTTGTTAAAAACTAAGAATGTGTTTGAAATGAATTTGATGGGACAATAACCCCAACCTAGTTCTGTCATTGAGTCCTATGTCTTCTTTGTAATATAAAGGTAGTGATAAACAAAGTTAATCATTCCAACTTTAACATCTGACAGTGGAATCGGTCTTAAAGTGTTTTTCATTTTGAATTACAAAGTGCTCTTTGACGTTAGGACTAGATCACTATTTTAGTATTATTGTAAATTATTATTGTAAATTCATTCAAAGACATAATGGAATATATCATTGTGGTACACCAAGGCTGTTAGCACATCAACAATATTCCAGGCTATTGGTATATCAGAACTCTCAGACTAGAATTTATTCGTAACACCAATGTTATTCATTCCGAATGCTTTTTACTTTTGGGCTTGTGATATATCTTTTAGGATTATTGAGATTCTTGTCATAATATTTATTTTTAAATTTTCACTTTTTATTCTAGGTAAATAAATTATCATCGAATATTTCGGAATTTGTTGGTTTACATTCTTTTTTTGGTATTTTGTTCAAGACCACAGAGTCATAGCACAAGTAATACAACTTTATAATGGGGTCATTGTGCCAATATCGTTGACGTTTTTCTACCCTTTCTTTCGCAATAATAATGACGAATAAGTAACAATATTAATTACACGCTAAGAAATACATAAAAACAAGCCTGCTTTACAAATCCAATTACATTAAATTTGATTGGTCTGTTGCTGAGGTGGCCTCGGACATATTGATTGTTATATTACGATAGGTTGCTTGTCCCTTTCGGAGATCTACTATTTAATGCTTGTATGCTGAATTCATTATTCTGAAGTATATATAATCTTGCTTGAGGGATAGTTTGCATTGTGTTGCCAGGATATTGTTTAAAGTCCGATGCAATTCAAATTATCCAACAAAATGAAGAGGCTCCGATTTCTTTTGTTGACAATCGGATTTACCAATCACATAACATATTTCACATTCATAAAGTTAACATATCATACCATGTATAAGTGGGAAAGGGGTTGCAAAGATCAGCAAAATTTGAATCTTGATCTGTGCCTGTCAGACTGATTGATCATATGTAGATCGTGATGTTAATCAATGTCCAATTTTAGGTGTTGAAGGCTTTGGTTTTATATGTCTATTCTATATTTGTAAAGGAACACCTTTTGCAATATAATTTGTAAATAGAACGTCAAAATGTTACTTTGTTGCAACAGACATAATATTATAATAGCATTAGTTTAACAACATGTGAATAGTGTATCACAAATTCACGATTGACAAATTAACAATTTTACAACGATGGATGGGATTCATATGTATAAAAATTTTTTAATAATATAGAAAAGAACAATTACAGAAGATCCAGATGTAACACTTACAAAGCTTACATGATATTCGATGTGACTTGTTTCTGACATTGAGGTTTTTTTTCATTTACTTTATTTTGTGCCGAACGTTTGTCCAAAACAAAATGAACATAACAAACACGTATTAATGCACGAATAATCACGGTAAGGTTTCTTGCTGTGCTATGTATAGAACATACCCTAGCCTTCATAATCCAACGTAATATTTCAAATTCGACCCATCAACATATACACATATATACAAACATCGAATTTTGTTGTACATTTTTTAACAGTTTGTTTTTAAAAAGGCACACAAACAATGACGTAATACATGTATGAGCTTATCAGGAAAAATGCGGTTCGTAACGTGTTTTCCTACACATGAAGCTGTAAAAAGCCTGATTGAAAAGTATAAATTAGATTCACGCAGCGCGCATACAAGCTATAATTAGATCTTAGCGTTTCCATTTACCTTCCCGATACTTTAATAAGATCCAAATAGCGTGTTTTAGGTTCTAAACTCAGATAATTGCACAGCCTGTAGTGCTTCGTTAACACAATTTTATCAAAGGAAAATTAAAATGTCAAGAATGTGATGACTTTAAAGAAATACGGACATATATTGAGAGTGGGAACATTATTATAACATTGAAATACTGCCGGACTAAAACATGACGAAGACATTGCTAATATATAAATATCTTCTTTGCCTTTATATCTTTATTCAACACTTGTACTTTTATTAACAAAGTGGTTGCATCTAATTATGATATGTTTGAATCTTTGCAAATTGGCATTCGAATCGTTCAGTGTTACATTCTTTTCCAAAATAGATACAAAAAATAACAATAAGATGTAGAATCAATATCATTTCATTAAATAGAAAAGGAGACGATAAATAGCTTTTTATAAAGACTTTCTTCCAAATAATCTTGTCAGTACGTTTGTACACCCATCGTTCTTGCGGAATACATGCAAGACCATAACTAATTAACTTAACAATTTTCCAAACTTCGATAGATAAGAATAAGCAATATCAGAAATGAAATGCTTTTCTAGCAAGTAGCGAAAAGACGATCCTGATTGACGCAACATAATTGCTTTATAATCACTTTCAGGCATTTTATAAGTCCCGATTATATATTTAGGAAGTCAATGAACTAGATGTCGTGACAATGTTGAGTCTCGAGAGTGCAATTAGTGGTTAGAATGTGGCAGAACTCTAATTTAAAAACGATTTAACTCAACTCCGACAAACAAAATCGGCACAATATAATAAAATGCAATCTAAGACAAGTGTTTCATATATAAAATGAATTGGATATCCATACAGTTTTTATATGTCATGCTTGCAATATATGAGATGAATTTAAAACGGACTGTAAACTCAAGTCAGATTTTAAACAGTACAGTTACAAAAGCACTTGTCTTGTCTATTCTAAAATTGAAGTGCATGTCTTTGGAAATCGAAACAAAAATTTATTTAAAAATATCATGAACTGGTAAACGAAAACTTGCTGATTCGCGTCTTCTTTTTCTAGCGAAGACATTTACAAAATACAGCAAAAATCGTATACCACTATGAAGTAGTTAAACGTGACAAAGAAATATAGACTAAATAGGAAAAAACTATATCAATAATTTATACGAAGGTAAGATTAAATGTAATCTACCATTCCGAAATTTTGTATTCACCTATCATAAAGTCAGGTGATGACAGAAATGGACATGAGAGAAACTCATCGTTTAAGGGGTGTGGTTTAGTTTTGAAAACAATCCAATATGGAACAAACGATACTAGCAGCTTTAGCACCAAATGCTATAACCGATTTTGAAGGCTTTTGAGAATTTGCCTTTGGATCATCCAATTTAGGAAATTAAAGGAAATAACGTTCAAATGCTCAAAGAAATTCATTTACGTTTATTTCAATAGAAAATGAAGAATGGCAGAAAAGAAAACAAATAACAAAAGATTTCATTTCTTAACGTTGCTTATTAGGTGGATTTTGCTTAACGCGGATCACACTATCATTACAAGTGTAAGTGAAACGTATTTGTGGAGCAATTTATTAAATAAATATTCAAATATTGCATGAAATCATGCGGAATTGAGAGAAACATGTAAACGTTATCACATTAATGGGTAGATTTATAAAAAAGAAACTTTTTGGCTGTTGAATGGAACTTTATTGAAGAGGCTATGGAATCGACTAATCTTGAAGAATGTATATGTCAACCGTTCAGATTACTTTGCAATAAAAGTTCAAGGCAGTGTCGTCAATAATGATCATTCGTCTTTGTTATAACGTAGAGAGTGGCTGTCGTCATGGAAACTCTTTACACCTTACGTATTTATAAGAAGTATTGAACTTCTTGCAAATGATGGTAAAGAGAGCAAACATTGAACATTTTATAAATAAAATGAATTTAATTTGTTTTCTTAAATAATTCACCATTGTCTTTGACGTTTTGCAGTGTAGACTATTACGGACTTTGTCTTCCTCAAACATTTACAACCTAATGCCTATAAATCAAATGCCATATGAATGGAGGTCTAATGGCTTTGACGTTGCTAACACAATACGCATTTATGTATATTTACCAACAAATCACTCTAACAAGTTTGAGTGTATAATATTTGATGAGTCACTGTAAGATGTCATAGGTTTCTACCTATTTATGAAAATGTGGGGTCTGTTGTTGTCTTACATGGGGGTCACATACTATTAGTTCGTGCGCGAAGCATGTGATTCTTTACAGTTTCTGCTCCTGAAATTATTCTATTTTCGTGTTGGCTTTTATTTGGCTCATATTCTGAATGATAATTAAGATGTACTTTACCGCATCAGAACAGTGTCAGTTAAATTACGAAATGTCTAATTGTCCCATTGCTTTCTTCACTAAACCGGTTAATTCTGTTGCAAATATTGTGAATCGGTCTTACGGGCCATGTAACTTAAAAGATCATTAGTATAAGTGGCCAGGAGAAAACCTTCAACGTATTTTTAACAAAAATGGAGGGTTTTTCTTCTCAGTCCTTTCCAGGTGTTGAGACTGTTCCAGACAATATCGTGCATCAAAATTCTGACTAGTGAGGACGTGAATCTAGCATCATTGCTTATTCCCAATACTATAACTAGTAGTGAGAAAGCCATTCAGAAAAATGTATTTGATGTTCATTTTCAGAAAACCGATCCATGCATATATCGGTCAATGACATTAGAATAATTCCCATTGCATGTATTAAATATCTAACTAATTTGTACGAGTTGTAATTTATCGTTGGAAATCACTAGATGAATACAAGAAAGATAATTTTTGTTATATGAAATTTGGATGTAGTGTTTTTATTATTGTCATTGTACTTTCTCTGCTAGACATTCTGCGATGTACGTACAACATAAATTGAGTATGAACTGGGGCACACCGTATAATTATATATCATTAAATGTGACAACTAGGAAAAAGTCATTTCGTGTGATCACTGTAATAAATTGGACCATTTTACCCACAATTCCATCCTAACATGTTTAAAAAGGTTATGGAACTGCACAAATTCCCCCATGACAGACAATCTGACAGACATGGAAATCTACTCAGTATTAATTAAGGCAAGGAAATGTGGAATAATTTTATTTTGAAAAACTGCCTGAAAACATGTACTCAAATACGTGTTTGCTGTAATTGCAAGATCACCCAAAAGTGCAATGCGGCAAATAGCTACTAAGCTCAATAATGTTTTGCAAGCTTACACATCAATTAATATTATGCAATTAATATTGTGCAATGCCTACTTGAAATACAAGATTATCGTGACAAATTTTGCGACTGAAACTTTAATTGATACAGAAAGTGTGGGGAAATGGCTATTTTCTGCATTTTCTTATCCCCATTTTGATATCTTTTGAATATAAGTCCTTGTCATGACTGAAGGAAAATACTATAGAAGAAGGAGACTTATAGTTTGCCCATTACCGCTCAGAAATTATTATCAACAATAATCTAATTGGCAGGAAAATTGTAATCTGACTTACGTAAGGATCGATAAAGTCATTCAAACCTTGCAGACATTGTGGCGCGGTTCTTGCATGTCTAATGTCTCTGTATGATATTTGCTTTTAAACTTAAACCATCTCAGTGGTGCCTTCCAAGTGTCAAACACTTAAATCACTATTTCGTTTTCAACAGTCTTGATTCTGATTGCATAAAGAATTCAAAATTATAAAACAATTTAGCTATCGTTATCTGCTGGATTGCAAATAAGAATTATAGTATCATTCCCTCCAATAATCTGTTAGATAATCATGTTGAATAGATTCTGTTGACGTAGATGCTGAGCACACCATGCCACTTATCACTCTGTTATTTGCAAATCTAAATGCCCCTCTTTCTGCACATCAAACAGTAGGGCCGACAGATGTGATTGAATATATGAAGATCGTGTTGGACACCAATATAATGGAAGCCAGTTTACCAAAGAAATAATAGACAGGATCATGGGTTCTTTTTAACAGCTTATACAGCACGAAAAGTGTACAAAGAGGGAATTTATGAGTATAGATGGCCATTTGAAGTTGCATGCAGATTTTATTATGCACGTCAAAATATTGGCTTCATACTTACTGTTATTGGTTTAGTCAGTCAAAGAACTATAGCATCGTGTGTATATGAATACTGAATACATATTTAAACAGGAAATTGGGGATTTTCTTTCTTCAGAAATGAAATCGTCGGTCCGTGGACCTTATGAACGAACCTACATTCAAGTTTACTTTGAACTTTTTACTAATAAATCAATCGTTTATTGTTTTGGTGCCTAAATTAAACAAATATATTGCAGATAAATCAGTTAATGGGTAACCATTTGTGATAAAGAATCGTCCATGGATTTTCTTTAATTACATACTATTGTTGCTGCTGCTATGCTCTGGATGGTAATTGCACTTCCTGAAAATAATATTTTTGACTGACAATCAGGCAACTGTTTTGGATTTCATTGGTAATGAGAATTTACTGTATCTACAGGTTAGTATGATACTACACTAAATTTCTCTCTTCATGGCGTCTTTGATTATGCTGATTAACTTTCCATGAAACCTAAATACTCAGAACACTTATCCTTACTTTTTATATTACATAATAAACACGTTTTATGTCCGTACTTTCAGCTATGGCTAAACTCCTACAAGCGTGTAAAAGCATAGGTGATCTTTTAATTAATTTTTGGTTTGAGGATATGTCGAACCTAGGACCGACACCTTTATTGTTCATGTATACTTTACGCAGTTCTTTGCATACTGTTCATGTGGATCAAAACATATATAGTGAATACTCCTTTCGTATTAGTTGCTGATACTATGGCGACTGCTCTCCTCATGGAAAACGACATGCTCAGTACTTCAGGACGATGGCCGTCAGACTTATATACCGGATATATTTATGTGTCAGGACATTAATTAAGGCAAACACAAACATTTCTGTGTTCACATGTGAATTTTCAATGTTTTCATTCTCTCTGAACCGTGCAGCTTCTTAAACAGTTTCACACCCAAAAATAATACCCCGGTTACAGTTCCTAACTGAATTGCATCTTGCTAGTATAAGCAGCTACGTAAGTAGCTGCACTGGAGAAGTTCCTTCGCCAGTTGCGTCATAACCTACGTTATCTTTCTTGTTATATTTATATCGTATATTTTCTTTGTATAGCTGCAAGTTAGGTAGATGCTTCCAATTTACTGATTGTGTGACACAGATTTGACCAAATGTATCCAAAAGTTGTATAATTGGTCCGTGTCTACCATATTTTTTAATGAGTCACTATATGATTTCACAGGCCTCTACCTATGAATAGAAATGTGTGGGGGTTTGTTGTCTATTATGGGGATCATATTTTAATGGTTCTTGTGCAACGCACGTGATTGTTTGCAGATTTTGATCCAGTAATCCACCACTATCACCGTCCCGTTTCAAGGCGATGCAGATATGTGAGATTGTTTGCATTCCTTAGTTCCATTGCCTTCTCTTTGTCCTGTGTAATTTGTGAACAATCACAGCTCTTGTCCACCCCCTCCCTTACTTCACTCGCTTGTACAGCGTCTTTATTGCATGCAGTTCCCTTGCTCAAGTGCAGCTCCTTATCCAATTGCACCCTGCAACTCCATATTGGAGGTCATATATCGCTTCGTTATTTTTCTTGTCCCAATACTACAGGCACCGCTATACCTCTTTAGATACTTAGTTACCTGCAGAAGAGCAGCTCCTTGCCAAGTTGAACGTTCAGACTTGATGTCCATGTTGCTTCTCCATAGCTGCACATTGATTCGTATATGAAGTTCCATCTCCAGTCGCACTGGTGTAGTTCTTAAGCCAGTTGCGTCATTACTATTCTGTATTTTCCTTCGTCTATTTGTTCGTTTGCTAAGTTCATTTCTTGCACCCTATACTACATGTGCCTCTGCAGATCCCTAGTTGGTTGCAGTAGTTCCGTTTCCGGTGTGTAGGTCCCTAGCCAGCTGCATGTTCAGTGTTAATATCCATGTTACAAGTCCTTAATTAGTTGTACCCTAACTGGCATATGCTGCCACAAAACTAGCTGCATTAGTGCACCTCCAAGAGGGTCGTGTAGCATTGATTCTAGAAAACCTCATTCATATGTTACCTTACAAATGCAGCAACCTATTAATTAGAATATAGTTTTAACTGGACTAACATTGGAGGCTTATAACCTTATATAGCGCAACGTAGGAGCTTACAGTTACCTCCCTTTTTGACGTTAAAATAGGATATCAGGCACATACTAAACATTAAGTATTGCATTCCCGTGGTCCTCATTCTTGTCCTGAAATTGCGTATTAGGTTTGTTTATAAGTGATAATAAATGAGAGATTATTATTCATATCTTAAAAACATCGGTCTCAGTAGAAGTATTCAGGGAATAGTTTGTTCTTTATTATTCATTGGATTTACAAGGTGTTCACAAATTTTAGCTTTGGTGTTAGCAAGCTGATTAGTTTTCATTAATGTGAATATATTTAAAGACATTTACAATTATATCATTGTGATACCTCACAACTGTTAGCGCATGGGACTTCTATAGACTATCAACATCATTCGAAACACCTTTGAGACTCATGTGTAATATTCGATTCTTCTGATAAAACGTTGAAAACTAATAAAGCTTTAATTTGCCATATGTATAATTTTTATCTAGGGAAATAAATTATTGATTATGTTTTAGAAAAGTAAATCCTTATAATATTTCAGTATAAAATAGCTTCCCGTATCCCACATCAGGTTGCAAAATTGTAGAAACAATACAATATGGACATGATGTCTTGCGAAAATACTTGCACACATTACCTAATAGATATATTTATTCATGCAATGTGAATGTTGTAGACTACATTCTTGAATATCACAGAGATAGATTAGAGAAATTCGTCCACTAATCATATTTCTGATATTTTTTTGGAGAAAAATATGTATTGTATTATATTGATCATTACATCCACTACAAATGTACAATGTAATATTACTAAGCATCATTTTACCGATGAGAGGTTTGCTTTATGAATTTTAAAATGTATATTATACTTAATTAGGACATGTCTTTCAGCGTTTAGCAAGCGAATTTTGTTGCCGGCAGTGTGTATTGGAGCTCGGTAACTCACGATGCTTTTGCCACCATGTAATATACCGCTTCGTTATGTATTGTAACCTTGTATGACTACTTTGTGCATATTTTACTTGTTAGTTATATCAGTATAATGAAATTACCTTGCCAAATGTATAATTCCACAAGGACATGGTAATTTTTTTTCCATAATTCTTATGTTTTACTGTGCACTCGCTGCCAATACATACTAATCCACCATTTTCACTCTTTTGGTCAGTAAGAACTACGGAATCCGATTGGCTATAGGTCACATGACCTTTTTGTATAAATAGCATCATGTACATGTAATGTGGAGCTTCACTGTTAGCCTGTCCAGCGTTTGGAGCAGACGAAAGAAAATCATCGGGTGACCATTTCCTCAATTCTAGAATGTATCAGGCCATGTTAGATAGACATAGTCAAACTGCAGTGGTTAGTACCTAATTAAATTTGATGTGATTGTTTGACATTACGGGGAATTCCAGAAGTTATTTATTATTCATTAGGTGACGTCTGCTACCGTGTTGGTTGAAATGATTTCACCTTTGCTAAATTATCACAGCAATTAATCTATAAAAGTGAAGGCGAAATATCATTACAATCTATATAATCCTGGGAAACATGTATATTGTTCCCTCAGGAACTGATATATAAGTAATTAATGTTAAGTCGCCACCAAATCGTCACTTTTCAACCCTCGTAGAAGGCGAACTCTGTCACCTTCGTTAGAAGGCGAACTCACGTTGCACATTCACCTTTTGATATTATACACCTTCACTTTTTTTTCTTTCACGGCCACGAATTAAACAACTCTTTCTTGTACTTCCATGAGAATTAAACAACTCTTTCTTGTACTTCCATGAGGTGAATTCTATGTGATATACATCATTAAAAAATATGGTCTGAAATCCACATAGAGGTGGAAAAGGTGCAATTATATTTGAAGCTCCATTGCACCTTTCCCCACAAGAAACCATTACCTTTGTCTCCTGTGATTCTCTGGTTTACATAAGTTTAGTATTACGTCTTTAATATTTATGTATATGTAACTGTATTGACATTCAGTAGTTCTATATCCACCTGTTCTTGTCCTTAAAGCAATTTACAAATAAATAATTTCAATGTTTATTCTACATGGTCGTGTGTTATTCTTTCTAATCAAAAACTAGACATGATGACCCAACAATAGTGTAGCCCGATCATAAAATATTGGATTTATACAAGGTTGAGGTATGATTTATGACAAAAGTGGGCCTTACACAAGACTGAGGTATGATTTATAGCAAGTGTTGGCCTTACTCTGTGCTGATGTATGATATATGAAAATGAGTCGTACACAAGGATGAGATATGGTTTATGACAAGTGTGGGCCTTACGCAAGGCTGAGGTATGATTTATGACAAAAAAGGCCATAAAAAAGGCTGAGGTATGATTTATAACAAAACCTCATTGGAAACTTAATATTTTTAGTTTATCTATCGAGATGTCTTGCATTGATTCATTCGTGTTGAGTATTTACTATTGTAAAACACAAGCTAGATTGGTACGATACGATATAACGATGTGTTTGTTTCAGTGCTGCACTTCTTGAGATTATCCTCAAATACTTAACTCGAATAGCCTAGATATCAGTTTTAGTTAGCAATTTCTCTTTAAATATAGCTGAGAAAAAGAATCATAAAAAGTTCTGACTTTTTCCAGCAACTGAAGAATTCATTTTAAGCATGTCATTTGTCATGTAAGATATAAAAAGAAGAAATCAATAATTCGCGCCTAGATGCATCGTCTGTTCTGCCAAGATAGTTTCTAGTTGCTGCCATCACTGTGAAAACGGCATCAGATAAGCGCTTTATTACATTAATCTTGCATACAAAGCTTTCTGTTCAAATAAGATTACACACGGGACATTCCGAAAAGCAAACAGAACAAAAATAAACAAGAAACTTCCAACGCCCTCCCCCCTCTCTCTCTCTCTCTCTCTCTCTCTCTCTCTCTCTCTCTCTCTCTCTCTCTCTCTCTCTCTCTCTCTCTCTCTCTCTCTTACTCTCTCTCTCTCTTGCAAATTAAGTTGTTTAATCTACTGTATGACGATGTAATTTTTTACGGTTCTATGGTCTTAAACTAATTAACAGAAAACTCAAAAAACCAACAAGCTAATTAAAAATCAACAACGAAGTTACTTCCCTAGTATGCAAAGCGAAAAGATAAAAACGGCACAGTAAGGGTATTTTCGTGTCGGAGGCAGGAATAGCCATAAATTGATTAGACTGCATGCAATTATTCATTGAAGAGTGTTACGGTGTTGGTGTAGATATCAAGTGATCAGAAAATTCATAGGATAGTCAATCCTTTGTGATACGAGTGTTCGTATGAACCATCAAAGAATCCCTTTTGAGATAAGACTGAGCCATAAGTTTAAACAACCACAACTTACGAGTACTAAGTACCATTTTTTGTGACAGAGAAAGAAGACAACAAGATGAATGGATTACTTTATGTAGGGAATACTTAACATAGAAGTTCCAGAGGGTTTGCATGGACGCTTGAATCACACATGACGTGTATATATTCTACATGATACAACGTTAAGAGCGGACATTTCTTGAAGTGCAAAACGACCTGAAAGTAGCTGAAAACAAACATACATCGTTTGGATTCTTGGATTCTCAAAATCCAAATCAACATGCTAAAACAATTTCCATATTTAAAACCTCGAGCTACTTTTTGATTTGATCTCAATGAAAACCAGTACTATGTATGTATGCATGCATGCATGCATGCATGCATGCATGCATGCATGCATGCATGTATGTATGTATGTATGTATGTATGTATGTATGTATGTATGTATGTATGTATGTATGTATGTATGTATGTATGTATGTATGTATGTATGTGTGTGTGTGTGCGTGCGTGCGTGCGTGCATGCATGCATGCATGCATGCATGCATGCATGCATGCATGCATGCATGCATGCATGCATGCATGCATGCATGTATGTATGTATGTATGTATGTATGTATGTATGTATGTATGTATGTATGTATGTATGTATGTATGTATGTATGTATGTATGTATGTATGTATGTATGTATCTGTGATCTGTGTGTGTATGTGTGTGTGTATGTATGCATGCATCCATACATATGATATTGTATCCCTTATTGTTAAATGCTTTGGAAGTAAATAATACTACTTGTCATATATATATATATATATATATATATATATATATATATATATATATATATATATATATATATATATATATATATATATATATATATATATATATATATATATATATGAGGAATGGGAAAACAAAATTTAACAACCAAATTTAAAACACAACACACGGAAAAGAAACACATGTGAAATCTTAACTGATATGTTCGACATTGACTATAGATTTTTATGTCATTCATGAATAGAGAATCGCCAGTACCCTTTCTCTCGTCATGTAGGTCTTACATTGGGATTCGTACATTATTTTTTTTTCCATAAATGCACTGTAATAATTTCTATGTTTAGAGGGAGTGTTCGCAGTCCTCAGATAGAAGCGGTTTCCAGCCAATTTCACCTTTTTCTCGTCTGAAAACTAGGCTTAGCTAATGAACCGCTACTTGCTTCTGTTAGAATAAAAGCCTGCAGTAGACGGTGATCAACTCCAATTATTGGCTTTGAAAGCTTTAATGGTTGTTCGTAATACAATTATTCAATAACTGGTTTCTCATTTTGTCATGGTAGGATATAGATTTTGTTTTGAGTCATCAAATAGGACACTTCAAGCTGAATGTATTGAATCATTATGGAAATATTTCATTGTGACGTCACAAACCTTTGTATTTACTTATCATCAGATTAAAGTCAGTCATTTTCCGTGTCAACCTTTCAGACGAATTGTACTGAAATTACTGCTCTCTCAAAATCTGTTTCGATCTTAACATTTTCATGTCATTAAAACATGTAATATTCACACAACATACATAATCCATTAACACAATTATACTTAAGGCATGTAGACCTAAATTAAGATGTGTCCCCATTACGATTTATCTTGAAAGGAACTCAATCTAATATTCACCTACAACAAAAGTTGACATCCATTTTCAGGAGATAAGTGAAACGGAAAATACAAAGTAAAAACTAAAAATAGTTTGTTGGGGTATATGCAATCAAGACCCCAGATATGATTATAACGTCATTAAAATCTTGGATTATCAATATACCCTACTTCGACTAAATGCATAGGACTGTATCAGTTACTGTACAAAAATACCAAAATTTTAAAATGGTTTTAATTATTGCCCTTGTTTACCTTTATACTAGGGTTATTTCAATTCTTGAATGTTATAGTGTTAAGGTGTGCTAAAATAATTCCTATCGAAACAACAATAAAATGTTTGGATATAAATTAAAACCTGTCTTGATCTAAACATAATTTTAACGGAAATTCTGTATTGGTACGAGTTACGTTATCATAGATTATATTAGTGTTATAATAGTGAGCAATTGATCGTAAATATATAATGTATGCATGTGTGTGTGTGTGTGTGTTTCATATATCAATACTATTGGTATATCTAAATTGTTATCCGCTCATGACGCAGTAATAAGCATATATATATATATTCTTGCAACTGTGTACTGTTAATTCTAGGCCTATAGATCAAACCCATAAGAGTTCAGTTTATATTGTATTTATCTACAGAGTATATGTAATCAAAGATGCGAAGTTGCAATAGCCTCTCGACAATATACGATAAATCTCTTGTTTGAAATGCACATATATTATAATGTATTTAATGCTTTAATAGTGTTGTTGTTCTTCCTGTTCTTAACCTTTGATGCTGTTTTACAAATTGATTAGTATTAATTAAATTTCAAATCTCTCTCTCTCTCTCTCTCTCTCTCTCTCTCTCTCTCTCTCTCTCTCTCTCTCTCTCTCTCTCTCTCTCTCTCTCTCTCTCTCTCTCTCCTTTTCTCTGGTATAACGTAAAAAAGATACTTGTGAAAATAGATCAAAAGACGAGCGTAGAGTACTTTGACTTGGATTTTTGTTTGTGTCATACAACGATGCATCTGGACCTATGGTAAAGTTAATTATCATCTGTTAGAGAGAGAGAGAGAGAGAGAGAGAGAGAGAGAGAGAGAGAGAGAGAGAGAGAGAGAGAGAGAGAGTGGATGGGGATGGTTGTTATGATCGTTAGTAATGCTAATTAAAGCATATTAGCTAGCTAAAGTTAAAGTGGTGATCTACTTTCTACATTAAAACCATATTTCATGTTTAAATCCTAAGTGTATCTCATATTGATTTAATCAATGTGAATAAAAATAAAATTAAGAAATGAAAAGAGCCAACTTATCAATACATCATGATGATTGCGAATAGCCATAAAGGGCACTGAAGTACATTTTGTAGTGGACACACTCAGCAGGGATGTAAATAATTCATTCATTAGTCAGTACACGGATGCCTGTAAACAATCATAATTTTTAACGGGCACATATGTGCATATGTATGTGATATAAATCAAATATACGTATGTCATGTACGATATATTAATGTTATACCATTCGTTGTATAAATGTTTGCTAGAAAAGGAACTCGGCAAGCCTCGTTTCCTTTGAATGAAAAATGTATACATTTCGTGGTATATCATTGATACATCGTACATACTTTACATGTAGTATACGTATATAAGTATATATACGAAAGTTAACACAAATCTATTCAATGGGTTTGTGAATATTAGCTGAGTGTTAGATTCCGCGTGCCTAGCAAATATGTTCTCATGTTCATTGAGTCTTTACTTTAGATTTTATTCAAACTTAACTAAGTGGATGAAAATATGAATGTGTGGATTTCGACGCTGAAGCTTTCGCACCTGTAATGAATGCTAAATTTTCTTTATATATTCTGCAAACTCCAGCGTATTTCTTTTATATATACTAAATAAAAGGGAAAACTATCTTAATAGTTTTATTAATATGTGTGCTTTGCACTTGCCAATTCTGATTTTTTTAGTCTAAATAACAATATTCTCTCTCTCCTTTTCTCTCTCTCCTGTTGTACTACGTCCGTCTAAAGCTCAAATGTTCTTAACTCTAATTCTCTGTACTCCCTAGCATTTTTAACTGTAACTATTTTAATTTTCTATCCGAACCAGATGGAACGAAATAACTGTTATGCAATTGTTTTCCACCATCTATTGGACCAAATAATATTCATTGTTTGCTTTGTTAAGGGCGCCTTCCCGTCAGAATGGTCATTATGTGTGGCAAGTTCAAGAAGCGCGTACATTCTAGAATATTCTAACCTTTCCTGTATAGGATAGTAAATAAAGTTTAGATGACATTATGAAAGCTTTCTGATTTTACTAGAGTTATACAATATGTTAATTAAAATAACAGGGACAAAGAAATTCCGAGACAAAGTGAATTTAAATTTCGAAAGCTATTTGAAGTTAACTGAGATACTTTTAATTAAAAAAACATATGTATCCTAGATGAGTCTTTAATTTCCTGTTACTACTATATGTTCTTAAACCAAGTAACAGAAAAAGCGAAAACTAGCACGTTACGTAAAAAAGAGAAAGTAATTTTTTTTCCTAGAATACAAAGTAATACTTTCAAACAAACTAACACTATTGTGAATTAAATCGCATATAGTCTTTAAGGTTATATCATAAATCAAAAGAATATAGTATTCCGATGAATTCCATTGGTGTTCCGAATGAATTCTAATTTTAAATGTGCTGATGTACCACTAAGGCGCCAACAGTGTTATGTACCACAATGATATAACAGTATGTATTGAATGTAGGCTATAGCATTGATTCCTATTGCTGGATCACACTCATTGCATCCTTTAACCAAGGACAGGTAGATGCTCATTCTGACAACATGGCAAAGTTATTGAAGACAAATGACAGTCATAATAAAGCATCAAACGCCAAACCACGTGCTGGTAAATAAAGACTTGATATTTAATATAGAAGAAACAAACAACAAAAAGTTATCCTGATCATTGACCTCCTAATAATAGTTTTAAGCGGCTTACCTGCAAGAATTTATGTTAAAATAGACGTTAAGAACTTTAATGGCGCAAGGTCGTCAGGTCAACTTATTTTCAGGCCTATTCTGTGCAGGTGCTCGTGAAGTATTGATCTAAACTCGCGTGCATTGCGGGATTTTGCGAGTACATGTCTCAGCCATGAGCCTATTATAGAGCTAGGTAACCGTAATTAATAAATTCCTGCTTGCGTCAGGCATTTATCAGGTAAAATACACAGTCAAGTTTGTAGTGAATTTCTTGTTTTATTCGGTTTTATTGCGGCTTTTTCCTTGCTTTTATTTGGTTTCTAAATTCAGTGGAAATTCCTACTGGCATTTGGACTTGTAAGTGAAGGGTCTCTGTTTAAAGATGATTATAATTTAAAAAAAAAACATTTTGTAAGACAAAAATCAAAAATCAATTATGTCGGGACCCCGGGATACTTGGAGTTGAACATCAATATATATATATATATATATATATATATATATATATATATATATATATATATATATATATATATATATATATATATATATATATATATATATATATATATATATATATATATATATATATATATATATATATATATATATATATATATATGATGTCCCACTCAAACTCTAAATCAAACTCACGCTAGAACAGACAGATATTGAATCAAAATAAATTTTACTTCAGCAATTAATGATGGAACATAGTCTTTGGATGTAGGTAGGAACTCGTATGGCTAAGAGGTAATCAGCTCTCATTGAATTTCACAATCACTTCAGGTTAAACTGACAGAAATGAAGGCAAGTGGAGGTGGCACATATACACAGGAGGTTTTTTTATGTCCACCACAACAGTATGTCAGTTTTATGAAGCACGGATATTACTTACCATGGGATGTAAATTAAGGACGCTTGAAGGTCGGGTGAGGAAAATCAAACAAAATGCAATGAAAGGGCCTGTTATTAAAATTAAACATTTTTGAATAAATGTCACACTTCCCTGATATTATTATTTTGCCAAAGGTCTTTAGAAATTCAATATAGGTAGAAACTAAACGTTGTATGTATGTATGTATGTATGTATGTATGTATGTATGTATGTATGTATGTATGTATGTATGTATGTATGTATGTATGTATGTATGTATGTATGTATGTATGTATGTATGTATGCATGCATGCATGCATGCATGCATGCATGCATGCATGCATGGATGTATGTATGTATGTATGTATGTATGTATGTATGTATGTATGTATGTATGTATGTATGTATGTATGTATGTATGTATGTATGTATGTATGTTTGCATTCATATAGTCATAACAATATTGTATGTACAAATATAGTGATGTCTGTTTCGAAGAAAACAAACATAATATAAAACAAAGAAAAAGACATGTATCCTTTTTGTGTGATTTGAACTTTCAACGTTGTTTTATCAATTTTTCATTCATATCGCTATCATGAGTGCAGAGTGGCACTTCATAGCGATGTTCAGCACTGGTGTATGATACTGCATTATGTCCCATCCAGTCACATTCTCTTGACACCATTGCTATAATTCCTAACACTAGATTTTCGATATGATTTGGCTGGAGATCGAACCCTCTACCCTCTCGCAATCCAGGCTAACATTTAAACCACATAGGCAACCGGCGTGTTTGCATCCTGTAAATTGTCTTATATCATAATAACTTCATTAATGACGGATAGAACTGTACTTGTATCACCCCTTTCAGTTTTCCTCCGTGCCCTTATCTCAATTGCCTAGTCCCCCGTTATTGTGTCTGGAGCGGAAAATCTTACATGAACAATATCCGGGATTTAATTTGTCAGGTCGGATTGACAAAGCATATTACTTGAGCGCTGCAGTGCACACACGCCTGTACATTTGTAGCAATTTGTAGCCAAACGTACAGGAAAAACAGCTTTTGTGTGCGCGTGTGTGTCTGTTTATGCAATGTGTATATGTATTAAAAGCAAATAAAATCACGTCCTTGTAACTTTAAAATTCTGTCCAATAAGTGATATATATATATATATATATATATATATATATATATATATATATATATATATATATATATATATATATATATATATAATACAAATCATATCGCGAATAGCAACCCTTTCAAGCGCACTGGATCCATCAAGGGATTATGTGTGTCAGGGATTGATCAAGATAGATGCAATATTAAGAGTCGACAGCGCCCATTGCATATATATATATATATATATATATATATATATATATATATATATATATATATATATATATATATATGGGTACACAACAAGTTAATTACACGCAACAAACAATATTCTCGTAAGTCAAGAGGAAATATGATCTCCAGATACATGTGAAAGACGGCTAATCTACAATCGAGAACTCAAAAAGGAAGAAATTTGTGAGGAAAGGTCTTAATACGAGGAAACTCCTTTTATTTGCTGCGCTGTTGTCAAATCAACTTTACTAGATGGATAGTCGAATCATTTACACCCCCTATTATCTACATCAGTTATCAATTATTACCATGTTGGTGTAGGTATTGCCCATTACATACGTCATATGGCATGTGGCAGAGATAACTGAAAACCTTACTTATAGAAAGCGTGTAATGAAACTGTGTGGCTATATTCAACAATGTTTTCTAGTTCTCCTGTCTCGGTCATATTTCTTCCGTCGCATTTTGTTTTTTGTTTGCTTTTTTTTGTTTCATTGTATATGGTAACAGTTTGAATGGAATATTGGCAATGCATATATCAGGGTAATGTAATGAGAATAGAAGGATTTGTACATGACACATATGTGTGTATGCGCGTGTGTTGATGAATAGACATATAACAATACGCAGTCAAGCGAAATTAATTTTATACCGCTGTCGGACGTTTCTGCGATCGTATGGCTTCCATCACTAATATTGACGCAAAATGCAAATGGAATTTGACGGATTGACTAAATTAAAACTCTGCAATGCTTACTATTTGAAAAGAGGCAATTGTCACCAGAATATTCCGTTCAAAAATATTAATTTTGGACACAGGAGATACTGCCCTATGTTTTTGTGACTTGCAATATGTCAGCATCTGCAGCGCATAGCTTTGAAGAGATGTAACGTTTATACATCAGGCTATGGAAATGAAATACAAAAATTTGGACTGTTACTGTCAGCATCTCAGTCGAATAATTAGCTCAGGTCTATTGCTGGTTTTACAAAGTTCAACGTAACAATACCACTAAATGGCGAGAGATATTAAGGAAACAAAACTGATCTCGTAAAATATTTATAAAAGTTAGCCATGTTATAAAATAAGTTACTATGTGGAGGGGAAACAATAGGATCTGAAGTACTTACAGCCTAACGTTTTAGGGAAAAATTACTTGTGAATTTAGAACAGACTATTAATGGCAAGTTGACATTTTCGATAGCAGATGATAAAGTACGTGTGGGACAACTTCATGCAAAATTATAACTTGAAGTAAGATGCAGTGTTGTTCTTAGGTAAACTTTTCCGTCCTTTAAACAATGTATTTGATTTTATGATTCTAGAAGATAAATATTAAATAAAGTTTTCAGGGTTACAAGTTCACGAAGGTAATGTAATGGGTGCATATGTTGACATTTAGAAATCACTTTTACATTTTAAAACAGAAATATGGGATATGTTTGAATACTTTATGAACATTGCTTTCCTTTATTAAAAGACAGCTGTTCATTCTTGATACAAATTGGGTTTTCGACCAAAAACAACACGTGGTATCAATGCTTACAGAAATGACGTATCGTTGCACAGAATTATTGAACGCGCAGAATTGTCGATATAGTGGATATATATATATATATATATATATATATATATATATATATATATATATATATATATATATATAATGCGCAGATACATTGTTTTATGATAAACCGTTCTCCTCAGTGATAGCGAAAGTATACATCTCTCTCTATTGCAACTAAGATGGCGGGAATGCATAAAGTTACATCTTGTTTTAGTGTCCTATTTTCCTTTCTAAGATACATAACTATAAAATGTTGTTGTTGTTGTTGTTGCTGTTGGGCTTAACGCCATTTTTCAGCGCACGATAGGCTATTCATGGCAGCCAGTATTAATGGTGGAGGAAGAAACCGGAAAATCACCGGAAAGAAACACCGACCCACGAGAAGCTACTGGCAAGCTTTCTCACATATCTACATTAGCCGAATCCTAGACTCGAACCCACGCAGACAGAGGTGAGATGGCAGTGATCCGTAACGGACAGCGCTTTAGACCACTCGGCCACTCGGGGCCCCGTAACTATAAAAGAAATATAAGGTAATCTATGAGAGATAATGAACGCATTATATTATGACGCCTTTGCAAGGCGATGTCCTTTAAAATACATTCAAAGACAGCAATTCACGTTCATAAGAGACTGGTAAGTGTGATAGAATGTTTGGCTCAGTTGTAGATTGATATTTCTGAAAAACTGATCTAACCCAAAACGGTTTACATTTTCAGCATTGATTCTGTGGACATATCGTAAGCAGTGCCTCGTACCTATATGACAGATTTATTATAGACTGATGTGGGTCTTTTATTAAAATAAAGAACTTTCGGGTCAAGTACCACTTGCCAGAGGATGTTTACTCATCTTTCTCTGAACGACGATTCCTGCAGCAGGCAAAAGAGTGTAAATATTTGAGGTTATCATCTTGTTCTTTACCAAAGAATGCCACAGGAAATCGCGCATGCGTATAAGTCATAAGACAATTACTTTCGAACCAAGACTGGTTTGCACAATTTCCTTACTTTGCATTGTCAAGAAAACAAAGCAAAACCTTTCTCTTAGCTAAATGTGCAAGGAGATCAAATTATCGTTCGAAATGGCATGACTAATAACAATATGTTTTGATTCAGGTGAATAACGCAGATATATATCAAAAACTTGATAAATGTCCCTAACAAAATGGCGGACACAGGAAGTTCAAAGATCTAAATGATGAAATAGATGATTTTCAGACATAGCGTTCACTAGATAGGCACGTAAGTCAATTTGTGGGAGAAATACAACTACTCTCGAATCAAAGCCTATGGATAGAGCATGCATAACAACGGTGGCTGAAAGATCGAATCATATTCTTTCGGATACATATTAAGACAATATAAGCTTATTCTTGTCAGATATTGAATCTGGATATCACTTACCTATTAATATGTTTAACTTAACGACAGGTGTACACGTATGCCTGGTGTGAAGTGTAGATAAGGGAATAGCGCCCATGTTTGCCAAATGTGACACCTGCTTCAAAGATTGTAACGATTTGATAATGAAAGAGACATCACCAGAACTAATCACTTCCAAACGCATATGCTTCCCAATTCCTGTTATAATAATTGTAACAGGTAACGTTTCCATAATTATGCTGTTTATTAAAGCATTCAATTTAATGATTGTGGGTTAGCTATAAAGCCTAAAGGATAGACGTCGTCTTTAACAACAAAATAAATGTATTAAAATTGCCAAAAGCGTACAAGTATCTTACTCGTTCGTTATTTTAATTATATGGCGTTTACCGTGCCATGGTATCACAAAACGTTGTAGTTCTGTGCTGGCTAATGACAGCACTTGTACAATTATAATTGTAATTTCTTAGTTTAAACTTTTATCATTTAGCGTTTATTTTCTAACGATCATATTATTCGGCATAAGTGACTTAAAAGTCTCAAAGGTTTATCGACTAAAATTCACTGAGAGGCGACATCATACGAAACTGCACAAGGTCATTAAAAACTCATGCCACGTTAGAGACCATTATTGATATAAATATGCATGTAGGAGACGTCCGTGACTTCATCTACATTCTGACGTTACGGAAAAACTTCAATTACACTATCCACTATGCCATTTGTAACAATTCTCTTGTGCATATATGCAGAGGAATGATATAATATTTAAATCGACATCTTCGTTAGGATATATATATATATATATATATATATATATATATATATATATATATATATATATATATATATATATATATATATATATATATATATATATAACCGGCAATTTATTCACGAGCCAATTGAATATTGGTTTCGCACCGGCGCCTTGCCCGACTTGATCCTATTCAAGCAGTCATAAATCGATTATCTATATATAGTGCGTCTTGCTTGCACAATAGGAATGTCCAATATTCAAGTTTTCAGTAAAAAAAAGCACTCGATTCGACATTAGATTTATATGGTTGCAGTCTTACTCTTACACCGTGTATGTCTCATAGTATGATAACAATGAAAACTAATTTCTGTAAATTTTGTTGTCCTGGTTGTGTAGATACGTAACTTGAGAAACTAAGTTGTTAATTTAGTCGAAAAAGGAATAATGGTGTTTTACAATCAGTAATATAGAGGAAAAGATGAATATACGATCTATATCGTGTCCAATGTATCTTTAGGTTACAGCAACTTTATAAAATGACTATATATTTTAATCCCAGTTCAAGATGCTATCTACTTATGTTATTTTAACCTTACTTTTGGCTTTCTATTTTAGCTATTTCTCCCTTTCCCTTTTGATTTCTGCTAATGCACATTCGGTATTTTATCAACAGTGTTTATGAACAAAGCTTTGCTTCCAGTTTATTTGGATGTTCATATAAACTTTTTTAGGGGCCCTTTTATTGATAGATTTATCCCATATATAGAATCTCTTGTGTCTTGAAGCCAACCATATGTATGTTGATCTTTGTTTTCAGCCTGTGGTATTTTTCTTTTAAGTACCAATAATTACAGTCTGCAGGATTACTGCATTGAAATAAAATATTTTGTCAAACGATAAAAATAAATTGACATATATACATGTGCATGATATTCATTTTGCCTGCAATAAAACAAATTATATTTACCATATGCAGAATCAATGCTGATAAGCGAATGTTCTTAACACGTTTAGGTTATATCATTTACATTAAAATAACCAAAATGAAACAGTTTTAAATATAATTCAATGAATTAATGGCACAAATTGGCATAAAAGCTCTTCTAATTATAGTGAGCACATGAACATACATAAAGTATTGTACACTTAACTGAGGAAATTAAATAAACTATTGTGCAGTGAATTCAGAAACTAATATTAATTTCATTTTGAACTCGACAACTTAAACTATTGCATATTAACTCGCGAACGTATCTAAAACATTGTACGATAATTTAAATAAACTGTTTCACAATGAACAGAGGAACTTACATACAGTGGAATCACGAACGTATGCAACCTACTGTACAATGAAGTTAGCCATTTATATAATTTATTCTACAATGAACTCTGGAGCTTATGTACATTATTGTACAGTGATCTCAGGACCTTATATAAGTTATTGTACAGTAACATCAGGATATATAGAAGCTATTTTATAATGAAATGAAAAACTTGCAGAAATTATTGTACAGTGAGCTCAGGAACGTTTATAAATCAGTGTACGAGAATTTATATGGTAAAAAAGGAATACATGTCAAACTATTTTTCATAGTCTCTCGTCTTAAATTATTCTCTTTACTTTTAAAAAATCCTGTCAATATCTGAGCTTAACTTTAACTGACTTCCTTTCTTGCAAAATATAAATTACTGATGTTATATGATGCCATATGCCCTTTTTGAGAATTATGCGAAATTTGGAATTAATGCAAGATTTGTTTCTTAAAGCATTTGCCTGATTCCATCGGTTGCAAAAATATTCAACAAATAAAACTGTATTTATTTTATATATGGTATCAAAATAATTAATATTACCTGTCGTAATTTCCGAAGCTTGACAAGGGGTTTGAGTTTACAACCCGGAGTAGGGTATGGGAATTATTCGGAGACTTTTCTTGTGTTTGCACCTGTTTCCGCTTCCTTCTAATAGATGAGAAAGACCGACGCAAGAAACCAACGTTTTCTTGTGGTGCCTTCAGAAAATTATCATCAAGTGAATTGCGACATCCCTTATCTGAATCCGACATAGTTGCTACTTGTAAGGATTCCGTTGGTATTGCACCAAAAATGCCCTTAATTTTTCACTTCACTGCACAAAGAATATTGAACCACATAGATCGGCATGTTTTCAATGCAATCGACTTGTTCACTTTCTTGAAACACCTCACTGAATATTGAGTACATTATTACGACGCCTTAAAAACTCATTATAACAACTTCAAGCATTACAGCATTTGAAATTCAGAAGACTGTCACGAATTATTCAAAGCTTCGACTGGACCGTGTGACTAGCAACACAGGAACTGTTGAACTTACAAAGTGATATTTGATTGGTTACAATAGCATGTGATACTCGAAAGAAGCAACATCAGCACTCAGTGATCGGGTCAATTCTATAGGTCTGGAAAAGAAATGTGTTGATAGGAATACGAAATCCAAAGCAAGATCGCGTTTCTTCCATCTAGCTACTTATTTCGCCAACCGTGCTCTAACAACATTTAATCCTTAGAAAGCGTTGCCATTAATTAGATTCCTTCTTCCATAGAAATACCATTTCAGGTCAATTATCGTTGACTTCAGAGTCATTTAGAAACATCATGTTGAACAATACGTTTTGTTGTATGCTGTCACAGTAGAAGTAATTTCACTATGCATTATAGAGCGCTACTAGATAATTAATTTACACATATCCTATTCCTTCGCATTGTCTCTAGCAGTTATTTTCAGTGTTCATCAAATGGATTTTTGTATCTTTTATTGAATATTCCGGAGTATGTTCTTATGCACGATTTCCTACCATTTGTGGAAAGGTTTTTATGCTTTATCTGAGTCAATCTACATCCAACTGTGTATTAAGTAGTACCTTATCAGGAATTGATCGATATCAAATAACACCTTATCAGGAATGGATTGATATCAAATAGTACCTTGTCAGGAATTGATCGATATCAAATATTACCGTATCAGGAATGGATCGATTTCAAATAGTGCTTTATCAGGAATGGATCAATCTTACGAAAAGATATTATAATTCTCTTTAACTCGTATATATTCAATGATTATCATAAAATTGTACACTTATCACCCATAAAGTAGATAATGGACGCGTTTTTCAATTTATATGAAATAAAATATGACACTAAATTCTGAATATATCTTTCACTTTAGCATCGTTTAAGTTGGAATAGGAGATAACTACATTTATTATATATAGTATATAGTATTTTGAAGCATTAAACGTAAGGATAGCACATCACTGAATAAATACGACAGGCAAAATATTTCCCAATCATCCGAATATTTCCGTAATACAGTAATGGAAGGTCCTCTTAGTATGCATGTTTTTCTTTGCCAAAGTTCCGCATGTATAATGAAACAGAATGGTAACATTCCCGTCACAATAGTAGTGGTATCATTGGAACGGTAATATTCATAGCTCTTCCATTTTCCTCTCAGACGTTTTAATTTTTCCTGCCGAGTTGCTCGTATCCTTTTCACGTTTCTGCTATTGATTTAGAAATACGCAGCGACACGCTATTTATTATAAGTAGAAGTTGTAGCCCTCTGCTGCCGTTCCTATACGTATGCACGTTCCGGTTTTAAAGTGCGTTGAACTACTGTAATGTAATATAAAAGAACATATATTTGACGAATTTAAAGCAAATTAAGAAATACTCCAATGACCTACTTCAGAACATTGCCGAACCAATCGGTATCCAGATATGTGTATTAATGTTGTAACATCTGATCCGAGAGAAATATGTCACACTGTGTACTTACTGAATCGTTTTCGCTTGGAATTTTGAACAGACAGTTTGATACGTTAAAACCTGATCAATCATCCGGTCTCGTGTAGAAATAACATTCATATTATTCTACCATGTTCTGCACCAGAAAAGATATCGATTGCATTGCAGATTATATTTTATTTCCTTTGGTTTGTGAAAAATCTTATAGAGAAGACTATGCCTTTAAAAGCAACGCCAGTTTTCATACTCTGTTTAACAGGTCAAACATAAATCACACTGTGTTGGTGTGTTGATACTTTGGGGTAGTAATGACTGATTCGAGTATGCAAATCCAGTTCTATCTAAAATCAACATATAATACAAACGGACTTGACATTATTTTCTTGATTGACATAGGTTTTGGCGGAATATGGAGAATAATGTAGAAAACACGTGATCTTAGCGCCACTATCATCATCAGTGTTGCATGAGTTAAAGGGTCTTTGAATAACATAATTGGATTTCCAATCCCTTTTGAAATGAACAGCAAAATATATTTATGCATATATACATCTGATCTATATCAATGAACAGCAAAATATATTTATGCATATATACATCTGATCTATATCAAGAAAAGATCCATATGTTGTAATGCTTGTAGTAGAGTTTTTCATCAAAGAATAAATGGATAAAAATGTGTCAAAACCTTGGGAAACAAAATTCGTTTAAAGCGTATCAAAGTATTTTTGGTTTTGATGATATTTACTATTTTAATTTAATGCAAGATTTGCGTTTTGAAAGATAAAACTCTACAAATATTTCCTCCAGATACTGGTAAGAGTAATAAATGCTTGGCCAATAGGAAATAGTGCAAACCGACACCTGTAAGTTTTCCTCTCCTAATGAGCCAGCGGAGTCAGCTCACAATGAACGACCGGTCTTATGTTATGCAGATGACGAAATAAATGGCCAACGTACATAATGTTGTCATTCATAATGGAACAAAGTCTAGTGTACATCCTTTCGATCTACGCGGCTACACCCTTTTAATTGCATTAACTATTCAAGTATCTGTACTGACAGAAAGTTTCTATAGCGTAAAATGTATTGTAGTCTCGCTATAGATATTTACTGAATGACATCATCAGCTTCCATATTTGTGGTCAGCTGAGAGATTTACCGTTGAATCTATATGGTGTTTGGAAGTTGACATAAATTAATTGAATCTCAAGATACTTTTACGAAAGTTACGTACATAAACAGAACGCAGTTCAAGCTATCTGTTAGTATCTATATGTGTGATTTATAAGTTCACTTTGCTTTGGTGTGCCTTGTTAAAAATGGAAAATTTTGGTGATGGCATATAAGAGAAACTGCCAGGTTGTCCATGGTTCAGGTAAAATGGGCAAAATATCGTGTGCTATTGATTTCATCAGAAAGCATCTATAGGAAAAACACGTGTAACAGGGTCTCTGAGAATGAAATAAGCAGGCATATTACTTTATTGGTAACACTGACTGTTCATACATTTTTAAACAACTATGATAGCATTCGTATTTATTCTTAACGTCTTATAGTAAGAGTAGATTACAGATACCGATGAATGCCTTTTTCATACCTTCTTAAGTACGCGGGTTTCGTATACAAGTGTTGGAAGAAAGCAAAATCATTTACATTCTGTTGGTGATCATTAGAGACAGCCTGAGTCCGTCTTTCCGATATAAGTAAAGAAATGTTATTTATACTTTATTTCGTCAGGGAAAGACGAGATAGGGTTGTATTCACTATGTAAAGAGAAAGAAGTGTTCACTTCCGTCATCGCTGGTATTGATAAACTGATATGCATGGTTTTTGCTTATATATATATATATATATATATATATATATATATATATATATATATATATATATATATATATATATATATATATATATATATATATACGCACAACAAAGATTGCTATTTATAAAATATATAGGCTGGTAGAGTGGCGGATTTTCTCTGCATTATTTAATATATAAATATAGAAGGAGGTGACGGGTATATCAGATGTAGAATTTTAGTTTTGATTCTCTAGAGGATAGGAGTGTAGTTTATAACCCCTTTCACGATGCACGCATTCATACAGCAAGAGAGGAAATTACACTCCCTATATCTGCTTAATTAAAGATCGCCCACGACCTTGTTAACACGCCCCACTTTGAACACCGGAATGAGTCCTGAGATTTATATGTTAATTAAAAGCAAACAAACAAAGACATATTTAAGTTAAAATGTTGCCCATAGCCTTTTAATAGCCGACAAACATTATTCTACGGTTTGGTTCTTAAGCACAGTTTAATAAGGTTCCGCATGTTACCTGCGTCTGACTTTACGCCACAAGCTTTAAAGGAATATGTAATATTTAAAGGACAAATGAAGAGCATTACACGAATTAATCCAATTAAATGAAAGTATTATGCAGACGTGACGACTTGAATTGAATAACAGTTCTTTTGACGATAGTTAATATGACATTGCCTGCACATTACAGCCGAGTTGGTATACTCTACGTACCATTTTACCGTACCGCAATATAAATGATACTAATATGACGTGATTTAATATACTGATTTAAAAACACGATGCGCATTTTAGCCTGTGTAAATGAAAAGTTGAATTAGCCTTTGGTAAACATAAATAAATCGAACATTGCCGCCCATACAAATATTAGCGTTACACTCATGTCGATGGAAAAAGTGGCGCACCTACTGATGGCCATGGTAAATGCCATTCTTACCTGAAGTCTGTCTCAGCAGTGAACATCGTTAGCGACAAACTCAACATATGCCCTGCAAGCAACACTTCAGGCACATAACCATTTCCGCCTTGGCATGATTGTCTGAATTATTGGCATATTGTAAAATTCAGATTTCAAAAGTTCAAATTCTTCCGTTCGTTGTTACAGCTTACAGTAAGATTCTGTCACCTTATAGTATTAATTTTGTTGTTTTGTTCTAATCAAATATCTCACTTGGGGTTTCAACTGAAAAGGAAGTATATTGCTTAACAGTATTTAATTTCAGTTGCTTTAGAAAGAATTTAAAAGCCTAGAATCATTAGAAGCATTCGTTATCGGTTTAGAAACAATGTGTAAGAATATTGTTCATGAAATTTCAAGTGGCATAGAAGAAAAACTTTATATTATTGCTGAAAAGATTGATCTTGTAATGCGGTTCAGTTTCTCGCTACGTCTGCATTAATAACAAGAAAGTAGTCTAATTGTAAGATGCATTGCTGGATGGTGCTGAACTAACTCTTTCTGTCTTAAATGAAACTTGTATCGCGTCGCATTCTGATGAAGTGCAACGACAGGCGCCATGCTTTCCATCAAATGCAACTGATTAACTCCTCTTTTGGCTACACTATTCCAAATCAAATTCAATTCAGTGCAATTATATTTTATCGATTGTTTATGTTTCATGAGTGTGTCTAGAACCATGATAAGAATTTACGTTCTATCTGTGCTAAACTTTATGTATATGGCACTATATACGTTTCTGGGTATCAACAAATAATCACTTAAATGACTGGGCAGAAATCCATTACATATTTATAGAGCTCCAGGCAGGATTTATAAACAAACATAATAGTATTGTTAAAAATGTTTTTTTTATTTACCTGGGCTTATTTCGCATAAGATTATTCAGGAGAAACAATTGTTTCGTGCCTTCGTGTTTTTGTACAAAAGCGTTTGGTAATGCAGTAAGATGTAATTAATGAAATAAAGTTATCAAATCGTAATGAAATATTTGGGGCATTGTCATGTCTATTTATGACAGTGATTCGATATAATATTATACATGATGATGTAAGTTCATGTATCTTGTTAGGAAGGCAATGCGGATGTGTCTTTGTCTTTTTAAGCGTAATCCAGAAGAGGAAATTGTGCATGATGTTATAAAGGACATAAATCGTTAGGCTTACTTTGTGCAAACTGATAGTGCTGTATTTTCACGGTCAAATGTCGGCCTTTTAAACGACTTAGACATTTTGCGTTAATGTTACAATAGGTGGAAACTGAAAAAGAATATTTCAAAGATACAGACACAGACTGCAAAAATTTGGAAAAAGAGATATGTTGTAGAGACATATGACGTTTAACTATAGTAAAAATGTTAGAAATAGAAAACATTACATGGCATTATTCTTGCAACTGGCAAATCTCTCAAAAACCCACATATTATACTAGCTGTTAAGCATGTAATGGTTATTTTTTTATTGCAATGATATTTCCAAAGTTCCATTTTGAAGAAAGTCTTTTAATTAATCTTTTTGAATTAGTAGCAGCTTTTATTAAGTATAGTGTTGAATATTTGCTAAATATACTGAGGGTAATTTTGCAGTTTTGTACGAAAACAATAATGGAGTTAAAAGAATTATCTTATTTATGGTGAACTTGTGGGTACCTTTTCGTGAGATGCTTTATTATTATCAAGAACTGGTTTAAGATTCTGGCGTATCAAGATGGAAAGCACTTAAGATATATAAATATTATGATATTTATGCTTTACTAATGTGATCACTTGGAATATCTGGGATTATTTAGTTACGGGCTGGTATTATCTTGAAGCTTAGATGAATTAGGACCAAATCATATTTACACATTTGCGATATATTCAAACGCTGTCACATAAATGGATAGAAAGGTTTCCGAAATTCTAACAGAGCTACCTTTCAGGTAAATATCATTTAATTTGACATAAATTGAATCTTGATAATCTTCACATATTAAAATAGACCATTTCATGGAGACTTCGGCGAACTTCGTAATTTGCTCGGAATTTTGATCACGTGGCGGGTGGTCAACTGACCGCAATATCCAATCGATAGCTGGTTGGCAAATAGTCTGGTTCCCTGCTTAGTATGCTCCCTAGTATAGTATAGCGGAGTGCATCGCAGGGAGCACTCTAAGCAGGGAACGTTAATAAGAGTGAAAATAAAGCAAGAGTGTATTTTGTGCGTGTAAAAGTGTACAAAAAACCTACCTATGTTTGAAGGTTACTATTATCACCCAGTAATGGGCTTTAATTCTTAAAATGTCTGATCTTAAAAAGTATCACATTATAACCATGTTCATTTATTGCACTCTCTGCTAGATTTTCGTATAAATTTGCAATTTTCTTAAATTCAAACCACACTGTTGTCCGTCTGTTGCTTCCCCTTTCTCTCGCATAAAACAAACAATAAAAGTTTACTAACATTTCTTAAAACGTTGAGGCTGTAAAATAAACGATTTAACAGAAATGTATATTTTCAACTTTTGATTGTTATAGTTTTAAATATTTGAACATTAGAAATTTAAATTGTCAATCAGCTGTTTAGTCTTACTTTGTACTGTAATACGTTCCTTTCTTTCTCTCTTTGATAAGTCCGATAATGGTCTCTCGGGTAATGATCGGTCTGATAAAACTTTGAATTCATTACAGTTAGCACAACATACCGTTGCTTGAGGTTGATTTGGTATCCTCCTTAAGCAATGTGTCGACGATAATGAGGTCAAACTCTGAATAATAGAACACTTAATCTTTACTACAGGAGCTTGTCTGTTTAGAAGTCAATTCTGTGGACAGAGAATGACTGTTTAATCCTACCGATGACCGGTTAAATGTATATTCTCTTTTATTTTCCGGAAGTCATATCCTGGTTTGACACAACGCGACAGGAAATATTTGCGACATGATTAATGAAAATTACAGGGAATTTTCATGACGCATTTGTTCGAATATACAAGAGGTGAAACATACTTTTCATCCAAATGGTGTAATTGTGATATATTAGTATGTTTCAGACACTACAGTTTGAGTCCATTTGTTTATTAAATACGAGAACAAAATATATTACTGAAAATATATTTGCATTATTTTTTGTTACTGAAACCACATTCTCCGTTCATGGATATTCTAGAGTCAACATCTATCAAATGTTAGATTAAGTGAGTTGTTCAAAAAATACACAGACGCGCATATATTACGACTGAAAATATAAAACCTAGGGCAATTGGCATTACTTCGTAATAGTTTACTGGGTGGTTTGAGGGTACTTGTATTTCCTATCTAATACCTTTATATTAGTCGTATACATGTACTATACAGTATCATCCATGGTTTAGCTGAAAGAATGCATTCAAGTCGGTTGTACTGAAAAGGAATATATACATATTTCACTGGTATAATTATGACTGGTTCTTGTTCTTTGGGTTTATTAATCAATAATACCTTGGATTATAAGCATCAAATCAGACAAAAACGGCGAATCAGCCTTAAAGGGTTATGTCCGAGCTCAAAATTGCATAACATTTTTACATTAAAACGGGACGAAAGTTACATAAATGGCCATATAAAAATTATGAAGATCGTCATAAATATTTCACATGCGGAGATCGCGGGTTCGACCACGGCTGAGTGATACCAAGGACATATTTTGTTTTAAAAATGGTACTATCAGCTGCCTTGCTAGATGCTCAGCATTAAGTTTTAGGACTGGTCGGACTGGTCTCAAGATAATGTGACTGTGTGAGACATCATGCTGTATGCATGCGGCATGATGTCACAGTACTAGGCATCAATATAACTGCCACAATGTAGACGTCGTAGAGATATGACTGAAACATTGTTATAGCTACGTCAAAAATCCATATTGAATAAAACACACACACACAAACACACACACACACAACGCATTCCATGAAACAAATTGGATGGCATTCTAGTTTGCATAATTCTAAAATTAACCTTAACCACATTCCAAACACTACGATCGTTCATGTCTTATCATATTAAAACATTATCTTTCGATACAAGTCGTGGAAGGAACCAGTTTAATTATTTAATCACAATTTAATAAACGTTAATGATTAAGGTTAGGCTGATAAAACATGTCAGATAGAAAGCATATCAGCAAATGCCTGACAGCCAAATAGAGAAGTACCGAACACATTGAAATCAGTGTTATTGGAAAGGCACCAATTTAGCTTGAATAATGTAGCAGAATACAGACTCGATTACACTGCCCCGAGTCTCGCTATCTCGGTATTTTTTACGATAGGTCTTGTATTTGGAGTGACTATGCTAAATCTTTATGAGGATTGGCACTCCAGAGTGTGACAGATTTCTACCCCCGCGAAATACCGTCTTATTCCTGGCCTCTTTTGTGTCGCAGACTTGGTCGCAGTCGCCGACTGGGTCATTTGTCGCAGGGTCTCCGACTGGTCGAAGACTTCTTGTAGGCTGCATCACCGACTGTGTCGCAGAGTTTTCGCAGGGTAGACGACATTTCACATTCTTGGTCACAGACTTTTATATCGCAGACTTGTCGCAGGGTCGCCGACTGGTCTTCCTCTGGTCGTCGAATCTGTCACAAAGTCACTAACTGGGTCATTGACTTGTCGCAGGGTCATCAATTTGTCTTCCTCTGGTTGCCGTCTTGGTCGCAGAATCGCCGACTGGGTCGCCTACTTGTCGCAGGGTCGCCGACCGGTTGCAATCTTGGTCGCTGATTTGTTGCAGGGTCGCGGACAGGTCTTTCCCTGGTCGCAGTTGTCGACTGTGTCGCAGATTCCTGTCTTTATCCGATTGAGATCAACACAGATAGAGACGACAGTGCGAAATGATGAAAGAAGAGTAATCCTCAGTCAGAAACTTGTATTACCACAAGAACTCTGCGTTTCTTGGACTAGCCTTGTAGTGCCGGACTTTTGGTCGACGAAGGGCCTTGTCCCTAGTCTTTCCGATTCCCTGGACTGGTTCTCTCCTGCCCAACGAAATTCAAGCAAGTGTGCTTCCTCTGGTGGGGTGGTTATACTGCCTGTATATACCCAGGCGGAATTACGTGACCCAGAACTGATGGCACTACAAAGCTCGTCACAACAAACGAAGAGAAATATTAAATAGCGAAACGACAATTGAAGTCCATGGGATTTCCTTATTACAATAACAATGAAGCGAACATCAAAAAGGTTTTTCTAGGATAGAAATTGCATCACATCGCAGCTGCTGTATTCCATCCATATTCCATACTTTTTATATCTCCTTATTATCATGTCAGCATGTCATTATATGCTTGCTATGTTGGTCTGACTGAACTTGCAGCCGATATCTAAAAACGCGGCCAAATGATGTCGAGCCATTTTTTGGACCAGCTTGACAATTGTCGTCTGTGATTTGACTATTGTAACAGTTATACAAATTTAGAACAATAACCTTTATGTGATAATGTCATAAACATTAGAGCTTAATTAAAACTAAACTGCAATCGCATGTTCAAGAAATCAAATTAAACTTTGCGGGTAAAAATTTGTGAAAGGTAAAACAAAACATGTAAATTCTCTTTCCTAATGGTTCGTTTAGAGGTCATATTTGTTCACAAGGCAAATATAATTGTCTTTTTATTTTTGTGTTTTTTATTAGCAGTATATTCTTTATATTCATTAAAACGGGCACCAGTCAGTAAATTACAATCTCAGGTCTCTAGCGACGTTTTCCCTTGCGCAACGAAAAACAAATGCCATACACATTTCCATATATGTAATACCTAATCTAATGAAATGATTGTCAGCGCATTAGTTTGCTTGACACATAGGCAATAACATAATAAATGTTTCTTTTACTGTGTTTACTTGTATTCGCAAAGAAATATTTTCTAAGCTCGTAGAATCACAAGCATTAATTGCACGAGTGGCCTCTTGACTACAGTCACGACACAGAGAAAAATAAAAGGGCAAAATAATTTATTATATTTTGTCTGAAATAAATAAAATTTTATGTTGTGTTCAACCAGAAACAAATACAATACTCAGAAGAAAAAAAACTACGCAAAGTTAAAGCTGATGTAAGGTCTAACGCCATTTTCAGCACAATATAAGCTATACACGGCGGCCAGTATAAATGATGGAGGAAGAACCCGGCAAAAAATACCCGGTAAAATCCCACACCCACGAGAAGCTACTGGCAAACTTACATACCAACACTGGCCGTATCCTAGACTTGAACCGACACAGACAGATGTAAGATGGCAGTGGTCCGTAAGGGTGAGCGCTTTAGACCACAAAGGCCACTAGCGGCCCCTAAAGTCAAAGCTGTATTACACTTTTTTAAATTACCGACATTGTAGATAGTGCTTTCAAGCTTATTTCTCGATTCTGTCTTTGTTTATGGCTGTAAAAACTTCAAATACTATTAACACGATTATGATTATATAATTTATTATGTTTGTCCCTAATATATATGTATTTAACCAAAGAAAAGTAATAAAATTCTGTATAGAGCCAGTTATAAGCACGTTGGATCCAATATTTGCCTGGCTTTCTACTGTATAGTGGCAAACATACGTACGTTTATTCCAATGGTTACATAGGCTTATATCTTGTATTGCTAAAATACGTTCTCTGAATCAAGCAATTCCATAGGTTCTTAGCATGCACATGCGTGTACAAATTGAATCAAATGGTTCCATGGGTTTCCAGCATGTAGAGCTGGTTCTAAGGTACTTAAATGGTTCCCACGGGTTTCTAGCGTGTAGAGCTGGTTCTAAGATACTTAAATGTTTAAGCGTGTAGATCTGTTCCTAAGGTAGTTAAATGGTTCCCATAGGTTTCCAGCGTGTAGAGCTGGTTCTAAGGTACTATAAAGGTTAACATGGGTTTCCAGTGTGTAGAGCTGGTCCTAAGGTACTTCAATGGTTCCCATGGGTTTCCAGCGTGTAGAGCTGGTCCTAAGGTACTTAAATAGTTCCCACGGGTTTCCAGTGTGTAGAGCTGGTCCTAAGGTACTTAAATGGTTCCCACGTGTTTCTAGCGTGTAGAGCTGGTCCTAAGGTACTTAAATGGTTCCCACGTGTTTCTAGAGTATAGAGTTGGTCCTAAGGTACTTAAATGGTTTCCACGGGTTTCCAGCGTGTAGAGCTGGTCCTAAGATACTTAAATGGTTCCCATGGGTGTCTAGCGTGTAGAGCAGGTCATGAATAGGTTGGATAGAACGATTTAATGGATTTCTAGTTTGTAGTTTTCAAAGTGCGTACGTTGTATTCAATGGTTCCATGGGGTTCTAATGTTTAACGTTATTAGTACTAGCCGTGTATAAATCGAATCAAATATTTCCACGGGTTTCTAGCATGTATGGTTGATCCTAAGGTACTTAAATTGTTTCATATGGATTTCTAGTGTGTAGAGCTAATAATAAGTACGATGCATCAAATAGTTTCTTAAGTTTCTAGGGTGAAGTGCTAGTTTTACGTTGAAACCAATGGATCCATGAGTTTCAATTTTGCAAGTCATAAGTACGCTCTGTGCAATGGTTTCATAAGGTTCTTGCGTGTTGTACTAGTCATAAGTTGAATCTAATACTTGCAGAAGATCGAACAATTTTACATGTTAGATTTACTTTCGGTAAGAAACACATCCGCAACCATGAATTGCTAAATAATGAATTGAATTCGATTGTTGTGATCCACACGTATCATGTTTGCGATTTGAATGAAAACGATAACCTTGTTTTATATTATAGAACCATATTAGACAAGTTACTTCATTTCCACACTCTTTCCTGATGGAATTAATCTTGATGAGGTCCCATAATTATATTCCGGAGAGCATTATTGAATCGAATTATGCTTTTTAACAATAATTCCTGCAGCTGCAATGGGAATTATTTAAATGATGATGCTAAACTAGGCACTGAATTCTGGTAAATTATTGTCTTGAGGAGCATCTCAACCACTTCATTTTGGGATTTTGTCTGTGGTGGAAGCAAGAGTTTGAATGAGATGCCATTTAATTGCAAATATTGTTCATGCGTGATAACCTTAATACGCTTGTGTAAAAAAAAATTATCACGAAGACGAAAACATAATATTTTCTATCTTTAAGCAAATTATAGGAAAATGTGTTTATCTAAGTCTTGTGTATATGCTTCTTTAACATTTGATCGTGATGCAAGTGATTTTATAACTGACTATTTATACACACTCTATATGAAGACATTCACAGAGAGATGAGACGAGACTATACTTTAAATATCATACTGGGCCTTGTTCGCACTGCATCAATGAAAGATTACTATGTATTATCTCCGAACCCTGATGTTTAGACAAACGTTTGCGTCATTTAAAGCAGGTCATATTAACTGATGTCCTCGATAGGTACTTTGAAACTCATAAATTCCGGTGTAAAGTTATTTTCTCTATTGAAAAGATACATTCATTTTCTAATTTTCTTCCATAGTTAGCCAAGATATATAGTTTCTGTCGACCATATTTGCAAAACGGTTGCCCGACTGTGAGGTTCTTGTTGTGGGGGATTAGGGTTGGGTGCTTCCAATGATTAAAGATACAAAAACGATGAAGTTAAATAATAACAATTTTAATAACAATTAAATGGTCAATAATTATAATTTCCCCAATACACTTCTTTCGATCGACCCTTGTTTAGCGTATCGCATCATTTGATTCGTACTGTGAGAGATTTCCACCTGTCCTTGAGTTCTACTCATTTGTGAATTCCTCTCTACCTCCTATTTCTCTCTCGTCCTCCCTGACTCTCTCCAAGTTTCTTCTCCACATCCTCTATCCCTCCTCCAGATCACTTTCCTCCTCCCCCTTCTATCCCTCTTTTCTATGTCAACTGCACGTTGTCAACTCCGATTGCACTGTCAGTCTAACTTCTGCCTCCCTCTTAGTGACTCGGGACTACGAATTTGCACCGGAAGTTATTATCCCCCAAGCTTCCTTGTCGAAGCTTTTCTTCTTACAATTCTGGTTCTAAGATTCCCGCCAAATGACGAGTAGCTTTTCACGGAGAATCCTTAATTCTAATATAACGGCAAGATGTACTTCTCAAAATCTGCTTAAGTATACTGATAAATTTACTGCACGTTGAAGCTTTAATTTCGAACTAAGATTTAATCCCACCATCTGTCTTAATTTCGATTGGATGTTGCTGTTGACTATCACAATCAAACTTAGCTCTCAATGTATTGTAGCTTGTCTGTCTACGTGCCGGCTGAGAACACGCCCCGTTCACCCTGCTGGCTTCGTTTTGGTTATAGGACCAATGTTTAACGCCTCGGTGTGATGGCTACAAGGCCTTTGATGGGCGGCTATTTTATAATCTGGGTGGCTGGCGACTTGCATAATCGATTTAAACTACTTGCGGCGATGTTTACACATCAAATGCAGTTATATTATTCAAGTTTATACATTTCCTGATATCCTTGACTGCAATCGTGACAATGTTAAAAGTACACGTATGGTCATATATGTTGTTAGTTGTTTATGTTAAAAGACATTTGATATTTGTGCAATAACAACTGTTGGGTACAATATATATATATATATATATATATATATATATATATATATATATATATATATATATATATATATATATATATATATATATATATATATACTTTTTCCTATAGTTCTGATTATTTGTTATTATTTGTCTGTATGTTCTTACGAGTTTAGCGCTATTTTCATCACAGTATGGCCTATATAGGATGGCCACTTTTACATGGTTGATAAAAAATCCCGTGTGTGTGTGTGTGTGATTTCGATTTTTAACGTAGCTTTATAAATTTTTCAGCTATATCGCTATGATGTCTGCAGTGTGAGTTTTTACTGATGTTTAGCTCTGAAGCATCATGCCACAGACATGCAGCATGATGTCCCACCCAGTCACATTATCCTGACACCAGGCTGACCAGTTCTAACACCAGCCTCTTATTGCGGAGCGGCAAGTGAGGCAGCTGTTAGTACCAGTTTCACAAGTCTTTGTTACGACTCGGCCGGGTTTTGAACCCACGATCGTCCGCATTAGAGGCTGACGCTCTACTAATATGCCATTGAATCCGTCAAGAATACTAGCGGGGCTACTGCCCAGCTTTCTCACATGCTTTCGTTGGCCGAGCAGATACTCGAACCCATGCTGACAGACGTCAAATGTGTGAGCGATACGTAAAGGTGCTAAACATTAGACCTGTCCTAAACTTATGCTAGTTTGACACTTGGTACCCCGGCATGGTTATTAAGAAACAACATGTATTAAGAACAAATGTGCATCCGTACCACTTCATATCGAGTCTGTAATGATACAAAATCATTTTCATCACGCGGATAATAATCCACAACATCATGCCTAGTGGGACATTACTACACAAATATCATTTGCTTATTATTTCTCTTTAAGCACTCGTAATGCGTAAATATTGAAACGGAGATATGCCATGGCATTTGAAAGTCAATAACGATAAATGAATGTAATTATCCTTGATATGCATGGCAAAGTCTATTAACATACTACATACACAGGGTCATGTGACTTCTAGAGGGATCTAAGAGCTTCTCGACGAGGTCTATTAACATACTACATACGACAGTGTCGTGTGAATTTTAGATTGATCTCATAGTTTCCCGAAGAGGAACACGACCATGTGTTGTATGAATTCATTAAACTAATAGAAACATTAGCAGCAAAAACAAAAAAGCAAAAGAAGCCAGATTAAAATCAGAGCTGTTTTTATTTGCGTAGACTCTACTATTTCTTGGGTAATACAAAACAAGAAATAGAGTTAGGATGGAATTACATTGCATAGGATCTCTTAAACGTGTAATAATAAGGATATAGTAAATCACAAATTAAGAGAGTCTTTTAACCCAGTGTAATAATACGTATATAATAAATTACATATTAATTGAGTCTTTTAACCCAGTGTAATAATAAGTATATAATAAATTACATATGGAGAGAGTCTTTTAACACAATGTAATAATTAGTATGTTGTAAATCACAGATTAAGAGTCTTTAAACCCAGTGTAATAATAAGTATATAGTAAATCACATATGAAGAGAGTCTTTTAACCCAATGTAATAATAAGTATATAATATATCAAATATGAAGAGTCTTTTAAACCAGTGAAATAATACGTATATAGTAAATCTCAGATTAAGAGAGTCTTTTAACGGAATGTAATAATAAGTATATAATAAATCACAAATTAGGAATCTTTTAACCCAATATAATAAGTATATTATTAATCAAAGATTAAGAGAGTCTTTTAACCCAGTGTAATAATAAGTATATAGTAAATCACAGATTAGGAGTCTTTTAACCCAGTCTAATAATAAGTATATAATGAATCACAGATTGAAGGAGTCTTTTAACCCAGTATAATAATAAGTTTATAATATATCACAGATTAAGTGAGTCTTTTAACCCAGTGTAATGATAAGTATATAATAAATCACATACGAAGAAAGTCTTTTAACCCAATGTAATAATTAGTATATTGTAAATCACAGATTAAGAGAGTCTTTAAACACAGTGTAATAATAAGTATATAGTAAATCACATATGAAGAGAGTCTTTTAACCCAATGTAATAATAAGTATATAATATATCAAATATGAAGAGAGTCTTTTAAACCAGTGTAATAATACGTACATAGCAAATCTCAGGTTAAAAGAGTCTTTTAACCCAGTGTAAGAAAAAAGTATATTGTAATTCACAGATTAAGCGAGTCTTTTAACCCATTGCAATAATAAGTATATAGTATATCACAGATTAAGAGAGTCTTTTAACGGAATGTAATAATACGTATATAATAAAAAACTGATTAAGAGAGTCTTTTAACGGAATGCAATAATAAGCATATAATAAATCACAGAATAGGAGTCTTTTAACCCAGTGTAATAAGTATATTATAAATCATAGACTAAGAGAGTCTTTTAACCCAATGTAATAATAAGTATATAGTAAATCACAGATTAAGAGGCTTTTAACCCAGTCTAATAAAAAGTATATAATGAATCACAGATTAAATGAGTCTTTTAACCAAGTATAATAATAAGTTTATAATATATCACAGATTAAGTGAGTCTTTTAACCCAGTGTAATAATAAGTATATAATAAATCACAAACGAAGAATCTGTTAACCCAATGTAATAATAAGTATATTGTAAATCACAGATTAAGTGAGTCTTTAAACTCAGTGTAATAATAAGTATATAGTAAATCACATCTGAAGAGAGTCTTTTAACCCAATGTAATAATAAGTATATAATAAATCAAATATGAAGAGAGTCTTTTAACCCAGTATAATAATACTTATATAGTAAATCTCAGATTAAGAGAGTCTTTTAACCCAGCGTAATAACAAATATATAGTAATTCACAGATTAAAAGAGTCTTTTAACCCAGTGCAATAATAAATATATAATAGATCACAGATTAAGAGAGTCTTTTAACGGAATGTAATAATACGTATATAATAAATCACTGATTAAGAGAGTCTTTTAACAGAATGTAATAATAAGTATATAATAAATCACAGATTAGGAGTCTTTTAACCCAGTGTAATAAGTATATTATAAATCACAGATTAAGAGAGTCTTTTAACCCAGTGTAATAATAAGTATATAATAAATCACAGATTAAGAGTCTTTTAACCCAGTGTAATAATAAGTATATAGTAAATCACAGATTAAGAGTCTTTTAACCCAGTCTAATAATAAGTATATAATGAATCACAGATTAAAGGAGTCTTTTAACCCAGTATAATATTAAGTTTATAATATATCACAGATTAAGTGAGTCTTTTAACCCAGTGTAATAATAAGTATATAATAAATCACAGATTAAGAGAGTGTTTTAACCCAGTGTGCAAAGAAGGATAAAGAACATTAAATAGCTAGGAATATAGCGTGGGTGCACAATACACCTATTGTGATCGATTGGTCGATCGCGAAGGTAGTGTGAGTAGAGATCGCGTAGCATTAAAAAAATAAACGTCAACCTATATATGTTTTGCATTTTTTGTAGTAGGTAGATCATTTTGGCTTGGTAATTTTATAAGTAGCTCGCATTCTCAAAAAGTGTGTACACCACTGGAATGGAGACATCAGAAGTGAGGGAAATTACCTTGCTTTTGTTTTGTTTTGCATTTAAAAGATAATGCTGACACATATAGTAAACTTCTAGATATTGCTTGTATCAAGCGTAGCTATATTCACAAACAATGTTTTCGAAGCCTGTATTGCAAGTAGCCGTGATTGCACGAACGGTCCCTTAATCAGGATTATTGAGAGAGAGAGAGAGAGAGAGAGAGAGAGAGAGAGAGAGAGAGAGAGAGAGAGAGAGAGAGAGAGAGAGAGAGCATTTATAAAGTATACAATATAAATGCTTAAAAACAAACTGAAATAGAATCTAAGCTGTATATTCTAATTTTAGTTATCGATATAGTAGAAGACGTCTTCAAACCCATTTGTTTCTTTCCCCGATATTTCTCATCGTTTCCTACAAACGTGACTTTTCCATAAAACGTGATGCTAAAGAAACATCTTTATAATGCTTTGTTAGAACTGCCTGGTATCAATTTTCTTGTATGCATGGAAGGAAGAATCTTTCTGCACAAATACACGTACATGTATTATGTACGCTAGTAACGTAATCGCTCAATATCGTCCATTCAAATCAATTTTCCTCAAGTAATATAAAAGTGATATCGCATCCGTTATCCTCTTAGATAAAATTCATGATATTCATTGAATTATATAATATTCTACTTGCTGCAATATTGTATGGCGTTGTAATTACTCGTTTAATAAATTTCAATAAGATATATAATAGTCAAAGATGCTCCAAATAGCTTATATCTTGTCCTTGCACAAATCTTCAGCACTAGTTTAGCAGCCAGCAACGTGGTTTATCCTGTTTTTACAGATTCTTCCAGTTGCCTGATGCCATTAAGATTCCAAAAGAACACATTATTTCATCACAAATTATGTTGACACAGATGTCTTCACTTGGAATAAAGATTCCGCAGAGTAAACATTTTATTGGCATATGTTACAATAAATCTTGATCATTTACCCCTTAGACGAAAGCTGATCTAGAATATCACGTAATTATCGATCAAATGATTACCTATGTAAGTTGACAGAACGGAATCTTTTATCTCTTTAAGGTCTCTAATTCATTGATTAAAAACTTAAGATAAAATAAAGGGAAATTTAATTCGAAAATCGCTTGAAACTTTGTGATTACTATTGACCAATTGAGAACAAATCTTTTACAATATAAATGTGTTATTTTTTAATACTGAATCCAGCAAATGTGTCGCTTGATCCTGGGTAGTGACGTTTCGATAGAACGAAATTTCAATGAATACAGAGACAAAAATACTTTACATAGCAATCCGCAGAATGTAATGTGCGAAATTATCGAGCTTTAAGTTTAAGTATAAGTACTCTTTCGTATATTATCCCATGTAATCTCAGAAAATAATATAAATTTACCACTATGTCCCTTTATATCGTATATATTATATTTTTTCAGAATTGAGCGTGTTATAAATGTAATCAAATGTGTACAACAAATATATATCACATTCGCGTCAGTTCAGCAGGCTAATGCATTTTTTGTCATAGTTTACTGACCTATTCCGTGAGCAAATATTTACTTTATTGATTGGTATAAACGCAAATGGGAGTCACATTCGTGAAATAGTCATTTAGATAATGTTTTATAATCGGACAGAAAGAGCATTCCATTTTAAATTATATAGACAATTCCATCATAATCATAATAGAAGTAAGGTTACACATAAATCCTAGATTTAAGATGGCAATGTACAGCATATAAAAATTCCATTGTATTTCAGATACGAAAACTGCGTTGTGTTAGCTATAATCTCGCAGTTAGATGCCGTGATATTTGATCGTGTAGCAAATAGACAACAAGAGAAAGCGAAGGATTACTATTTTCACGAAATGCTGAATTGCTGCAAAAACCTTTTAATCCTCTTGGAATTTGCGACTTCGTAATGTTTTGTTGGTATAGATATCAATGTGTTAGTAATAGTACACTTACTCACAGCAAGTAGTTTCTCTTTATCACGATATGCTGACATTATGGAATTTTAAAGAAATGCTTATTGTAATACAAAGCTTCGCGTGTTTCGTGTGTCGTGCAATTAAGATTTTTCATGTAAAATTACTATTACTTATCCTACCACTTGTGCTAATATTATTGCTGCTACCAGTATTAATGATCATACAAATAAAGCTTAGAGCTACAAAGAAAACTACGGCAGTTCAGCAGCAAAACCATTAGTTGAAAGTTATAAACATGTTAAAATATCAATATAGTATGGCGACAAACATTTGGAAGAGATCCAGATATCCCTGGCAGTGTCTCTAAGACACATTTTCCAGTTCAAATTTATGATTTAATGATAGCGCCTATGATATTACACAAACGCCGCGTCAAATTACAGACTCTGGGACTGTCTCCTATACATTTGAAAGCAATTTATCACACGGTATCGACTATAATCAACCGTTAAGAACCCGAGGCTTGAAAAAGCTTTTGGTCTTAAAACAGTTGGAATCAAATACTGAACATATTTCTCCATCGTAACCATATCGGATAAAAACTCAAGAGAGAGAGGGAGAAAGAGTTATCGATCTGAATAATGCTTAAATGATATGAAGTGCAATTTATACGGCAATGGTCTCTTAGAAGTAATTTAGGGACAACTCCAGGTATTTGTGGTTTCTGCTATATTGACTCGTGGCTATCGATATATAATATCTGTTAATCGCTCTGAACAATTGTTAGAAACAACTGCTTGTTCTAAAATGCATGCCTGATTTCTGTAAATCATTCAAAATACACAAACAAGCGCTTTATCTATCACATGTGATCGTTGTAATAACCACTGGCTTATTTTTGTTTATAAGCTATATGAGAGATGATAATTTTAACAAGTATATAACTGAATATAAGGTCTCGAAATTATTTAAATAAAGTATTTCAAAATCAGTCATTCTCTTGATTAATTTTGTCTTTGGCCAAATATACCGTATGCGTCCTCTGTAAATCAGGACAATTCCTAATATGGTATTATAGTTTGAAATCTAATAGATAGGACTGCGTCGCTGTTCTTTACGTATTTTCTCAACGTTTATATTACTGATCTTTTATATTCTCACAATACAATTTTTGTAAACATTTAATTGTTAGATTTTAAGACTCTGAAATATGGGATGCAAAGTAAATGGAGCTTGCACTTCGAATTTGTTTACTAATTTATACGCTACTGTCTTAATTAATTTCAATATAATATGATACAATTTGAATTATCAGACTGATGTATAGTGCGGTAAAAGCCGCTTTTTGTCATGCGCACTTACTGTGGAAATATCAAAAATTTCCGAACACTAGCTGTTGAAAACATTTTATATCTAGTGTGTAACTTATCCCTAACGATACAACGTATAATTTTTTATTTTAACACGCTCATACACAACCTTCTTAATACGTAATGTTCAGCAAATCGGCAATACTTCCCCGCATTAGTGTCAAATTGTCAATTCCTTACAATATCACGACTGTCAAATTGACAAGCACGCTTTATCCTGCGAAAGAAATGTGGCAGGTTCATTTGAAAACAAAAACTAAGACTTTTCGATTTTGATTCTGAAATTGGATCCTTTACGTCATCAATTTAGATAATAATTATATTGTATTTCTGTTGAAAAGATAATATATTAAAATGGGGAATGAGATCCTTATCTTGTTTTTGCAAATGTCTCAATGCAGTACAAAATTAGAGAGACTGGGTACAGATGACTTTGAATGGAAATTTTAGTTTTCTCTTTATCGTTAAAATGCAAGTCAGCCTTGTGAGGAAGTTTTCTATTTAATGAAAGTATTTCTGAGCTGTAGAAGTACTAGAAAATATAACACGTTATCAGTTATCAGCTAGATGTGATCAAAACGTTTAACTTATTTGTTGATTCTGAAGTTAACCAGACCTTTGTTGCATAATGCCATGTTGCCATATATATATATATATATATATATATATATATATATATATATATATATATATATATATATATATATATGTGTGTGTGTGGGTGTGTGTGTGTGTATGTGTGTTTGTACATATATATATATATATATATATATATATATATATATATATATATATATATATATATATATTATTTGTTTAATAATTAGACGATTAATAATTTAGACGATTATTTGTTTGTCGTATATATGTTTTGTATTTGCCTTTGAAAAAGACTCATTAATAGTCGAAAGCGCTTAGGCTAGTTAGTTACTACTTTCGTACTGTTCGTCGTCAGTTTATTGCATCTATATATATATATATATATATATATATATATATATATATATATATATATATATATATATATTTATATATATATATATATATATATATATATATATATATAAATATACATATATATACATATATATATATATATATATATATATATATATATAAATATATATATATATATATATATTTAAAAACACACACACACATATATATATATATATATATATATATATATATATATATATATATATATATATATATATATATATATAGCAAAGAGGGTTTGGGAAAACAGCGCTTTGACATTACACACCAAGATTGAAGTCTACCAAGCCTGCATTTTGAGCACCCTCCTATATGGAAGTTACATGAGGCAAGAGCGTCAACGAAACTCCTTCCACATACGATGCCTACAACGCATCCTGAAAATCGGCTAGCAAGACCACATTCCACACAACATGATCCTTCAACATGCAGGTACCAAAGCATATACTCCCGGCTGAGCAAACGCCGCCTTAGATGGTTAGAACATATTCAACGCATGAAAAATGGGAAGTTGCTAAAGAAAATCCTATATATCCAGTTGGCCACTGGCACCAGAAGAATCGGCCGTCCGTTACGACGCTTCAGGGATGTGTGCAACAGGGATATGAAGGCATGTGGTATTTCACCAGACAGCTGGGAAGTACAGGCCGAGGATTTTGGCACCTGGAGAATGACATGTAATAAGGGCAAAGCGTTCGTTGATGGGATGAGAGACCAGCAGGCCGCAGAGAAACGCGTAAGAAGAATGAAGCGTGCAGCAGCAAACCAAACAAATCAGACTTCCTGTTTGTCAGCTCTAACTGCAGTAGGGATTATCACTCGCGTATTGGCATGCATAGCCATAACAGACGATGCTACTCAGATGGTCTTCCGAGACTGGGGTGCCAATGATGATGATGATGATGATGATTTTATATATATATATATATATATATATATATATATATATATATATATATATATATATATATATATATATATATATATATATATATATATATAACGAGAGAGAAATGTGTGTGTGTGGAAACAAATTATATAGCAGCAGAGAGGGTGAACAGACAACTTTGCCTGAAACGTTAAAAATTAAGGTTCCTGCATGGGCTGAGAAAAAAACGTCAACAACTTTATGATTCCTAGTTTTGTTGTACGCACTGAACGATGAGATATATTCGATGTTACAATTAAGTGACTTTATTCTTACAGTATGTTGATTCTTGTAATAGAATGATTATTATAATATTTATCTCGTATACACCTCTGATCAAATAATTTACTATGTCACGAAGTCAAGTCATGAAAAACTGTATATAAATGTATTTGCATTGAACTGTATTACTTAGCACAATTATTTCTGTCATCATTGAACTGAGTTACATGGCACAATTATTTCTGTCCACAAGTTAATACATTCCACAATTATATCTGTCTTAGCTCCATACTGTATATAAAAATATTTGTATTGAAATCTATTACATGTAATACATAGCGCAGTTATTTCTGTCTTAGCTCCATACTGCATATAAATGTATTTGCATTGAAATGTGTTACATGTAATACATAGCACAGTTATTCCTGTCTTAGCTCCATACTGCATATAAATGTATTTGCATTGAAATGTGTTACATGTAATACATAGCACAGTTATTCCTGTCTTAGCTCCATACTGCATATAAATGTATTTGCATTGAAATGTGTTACATGTAATACATAGCACAGTTATTCCTGTCTTAGCTCCATACTGCATATAAATGTATTTGCATTGAAATGTGTTACATGTAATACATAGCACAGTTATTCCTGTCTTAGCTCCATACTGCATATAAATGTATTTGCATTGAAATGTGTTTGATGTAATACATAGCACAGTTATTCCTGTCTTAGCTCCATACTGCATATAAATGTATTTGCATTGAAATGTGTTACATGTAATACATAGCACAGTTATTCCTGTCTTAGCTCCATACTGCATATAAATGTATTTGCATTGAAATGTGTTACATGTAATACATAGCACAGTTATTTCTGTCTTAGCTCCATACTGCATATAAATGTATTTGCATTGAAATGTGTTACATGTAATACATAGCGCAGTTATTTCTGTCTTAGCTCCATACTGCATATAAATGTATTTGCATTGAAATGTGTTACATGTAATACATAGAGCAGTTATTTCTGTCTTAGCTCCATACTGCATATAAATGTATTTGCATTGAAATGTGTTACATGTAATACATAGAACAATTATTTCTGTCTTAGCTCCATAATGGTCTCTAACCCATATGTAGGGTAAATGGAGCGTTTAGCTCGAGGAACGATAATGGATAACTCCGTCTAATGGGCAAAAATTCAGTACCAATGGGCCTGTGAGACAGAGAGTTTCTCAAGGGATGCTTCAGGAAATTAATCCTCAACCATACGCCGAAAGTAGTCGTTATTAGCTCCTGATGTAACGAGATAACACAACAATATCGGTGGCTTTTCACATCTAAATATAGTAACGTATAAGATGTTGAACCTAAAACTCGACATTTTTTTTAAACAATCTAATAAAAGACCATATATGTTCACGAACATCAAGTTGATTATACTTGTTGGTGATTTTTACAGGATCAATGCTGCCGCTCTGTGAAGAAGTCTTATGTGCCAAACCACATGAATAATGCTTAATTTTTAAATACAATGGTCGAAAACATCGTTGGGTGCCGTCAAAACTTGATAATATGGACGCATTACAAGCCATGATATTTCTTCCTCTAACAAGCTTTCGCCATAAGTTAGCAGCTTGGTAATTATTTTTCATATCAAGCATTATTATAAAATAGTTGGTTAATTTGCTAATATTAATATATTTTCAGGATTTTTTAAAGAAGCTAAAAAGAGGAGTAATATATGTACGTGTAATATAAAATGTAGCAAAAAAATAGTGAGATGAACGATTTAATTTTGATGTGGTCAACAATCTTGCCAGGTGACCAACACAATTAGCGCACACGAATATTTTTTAGTACAAATTCAATAACATGTTATGGAGGTCATACTATAAATAATAGACAGACAAAACAAATGTATTTGATCAGGGGTCATTGGAAAATGAACCACACCACAATCTTATAAGCTAGTTATCTTATGAATCTTCAGATGATTAAATGAAAAGACTCCGCACATTGTAAATACTCGATGAGTGAATCATCTGTATGATTATTTGTATATGATGACATGCTTTTGAATGGAAATGTTATGTTGGTGGCGCTCTTTCTAGTTTTTGTTTCATATTCAACACCTAAAATGTATGCATGCGTTTCCATTATATGAAAATAATCGTTTCCTTTCAAGACCGCTCTAGATGATACAAACATAAGGCTCTGTCATCACAGGTGGCTATTCTGCCAATTCTTTGGTTTCCATTTTCTCGTTAACAAAGCTGAAATTGAGATAGTAACATATTTATTTAATCGCGTCCCTACATACCGTTTGCAACGACCGCTATGCCTCCTACAACGACCTCTGCATCGAAATGTATTTATAAACATTTAATCGCAATTGTGGCTTCAATGCCAAGAGTGTTTTCTGACGTCATGTTTCTGTAAACAAAAGTAATCTCATATCACACGGGTGGCCGTCCAGATATAATATGAGGGAATCTGCTACCAACAGCGTAATATACAATATTATTAATAATGCAGATTACGTGGATTTGATAAAAAGTGTATGCAGTATGTTTAAAAACTAAATTTGACATTCTTATGCACACATATTTCAAAATGTTTAATATGAGCTTGCACTATTATTTCACAGCATGCTGAACTGTGTTAATTGGGTGCCTCACTTTGAAATGCAAGTAAGTGAGTTTAAAGCATGGGTAAATTTCCTGAATAATAATGATGGATATGTTCCATATGGTAACAAATTGCTCACTTGATTAATTCCGAGATACATCTAAATATTATTTATTATTCACTGAGTTATCATTCTCTTAAATTTGTATCCAGGTATATTACTTTAAAATAAAATTTCAAATCTCCATAAAATGTCACAAGCTGAGCCGTTATTAAATGGTCTTATCAAAATGCATCTAGTTTTGAAACGTTGGTGTTTTCTTCCTTTTATTTCTTTGTGCCACTTCTGAATATTTTGCATGTAAAGAAATATTTAGCTACCTCCCCTTTGTTTGTTTGCATTTTGCTTATGAATTAGTGTTTTGGAATAGGTACGCACTGCCATTTAATCAGTCAGACTTTTAATTATTTCTTTCGCAAAAAAGAAAACATTTTCAGAATGAAAAATTTAGATAAATTGTAAAAAAAATATGCCATATATATCGACGACAAAACCTGTGGAGCATATAGGGTTTTATTTTCTGCGTTACAATAAATATCATACTGAACTTGCAACAGGTCTTATTCCTCATCAATAAGAATTCGATATGTACATCTCACTACATGCTGCTTACTGTTGTCTTGGTGGGAAGGTAAACAATTTTGCAGTATCTCTACAATGTATCATATTTTTTACATTCGGTATAACGAAGTTTCCTATTAAGAGTATACGGAAAGCATGCAATGGTTTCACACAATGGAGATTGCTCTGAAAATCAGTGGGCAAGAGAATTGATAATATTAAGTATCTGGTCAAAAGCAACACAGATCTACTTCAAAGAACCAAGAAGCGTTTTCGTGCGTTTCATTATTGATTATCAAGCAGTAAAATTAAAAATGAGATAATAGTACCTCGCCTAAAGCAAAATGATCTCTCCGTGTACTATTATAGTATTTGGTAGAAATGGAATTTGCACATGTCTTTTCACATAGTATCGCATGTCGAAGTTCTTTGTAAAAATTGATTTTAAATTGAACATTGAGCCGTATGTCTTTCGGTGGGAACAAATAATATAGTATAAGCGCAATTTATTACAATATAGTATACATTTGTATTGGTGACCTTTGTAAATTTGCATCTAATTAGTTTAGTAGGAACGATCAGGTTTAGAAAAACACTAACATCATGATCAGGATCATCTTTATCAGAATCAAGTTTATTTCTTTAGGTAATAATTAGCAATGTACGGACAATTCATAAGCCTTACTCGTTTGCTACGACCGTGTAGTTCTATTACTTGTGTGTTAAAATTTGAATTCTTTTTTTTCATTTTTGATTCATTATATTTGCTTACGATGATAATTATGTTCTCGGGCTCTGATAAATACACAAGTAGTTTAGGAAAAAGACTGAGTGAAATGCTTTTAAATTGGATCAATACAATAAAAATCGTGGTTCAACGTAAAACTCTGGACATTTGTGTGAAGACTTCATCTGACTTTGTTTCTCCATTTTTGAACCAACGTGAGATTCAAATTACATTTAATCAGTACTATTTATCAATATGACTCATATTTTCATAATTCTAGGACAAATGTTTAGATTTTCTTCAAAAACCATGAGTCCTATTTCAAACTTTTACCTTTTCACGCCGTTCTCTAAGGAAATAAATTATTTTTATTAAAATTTACAAAGCTTGTTGTCTTCAATTTTGTTATGTTATTTTGAATGAAACGATACGTAGCAAAAAAAATTGGGTTTGCGTCCTTGGATAAATAAATTTGGCTAACAAAATTAATATTTAAATTTCCTGGTTTTAATCCCAAGTTCTGTTTCACATTTTACTTTAAATCGTAGTGCTAACAATAGGCCTTTTGCACAATGTCATTACCAAAAGTGGAGTTTTCTTTCTAACCCAACTCAGAAGCAGTTGGGTAGTCTGAAGAAGAAGGAGTTGCTTGAACTTGCCAGAAATTATGCAATTTCTGAAGCAAAGGATTCCTTCACAAAAGAAGAAATTCAAAATATTTTGATTTAGTGTTTGGTAGAGAAGAATATTTTTTTGACAAAAGTGTTTTGGCATCAGTCAGTAAGTTTATGACAGACACTAAAAATGAGGTAATGGAACTAAAAATGAAATACAAAATGGAAAAAAACAAATGCTTAATTAAAAGGAAGAGAAAGAGAATTGATTTTTGAAAAGAAGGAGAAAGATAAGCAAATAGAATTGCAAAAGAACACATTCAATTACAGTTTGTCAAAGAGGAGAGAGACAGAAAAGAGAGAAAGATAAACAATTACAATTTGAAGAGAAGGAGCAAGAGAAACAGGATAGGGAGACATATAAAGAAATGTAACTACAGTTTCAAAAAGAATAAATGTACGTACAGATGCAAACTTAAATTAAAATGAAAGAAGTAGAATTGGAAAGTGAAAAACACGATTCCACTTCTCGTTTAAATTCACATTTTGACCTTGTAAGAAATATTAGGTTAGTGCACCCTTTTAGTGAAAAAGGCAGATAAATATTTTACTCATTTTGAAAATTTTGCTGAAATTTGAAATAGCCAAGGGAGTATTTTAGCTCGGTTATAGCAAACTACTTTATGACAAGGACCAATACATACATATATATATATATATATATATATATATATATATATATATATATATATATATATATATATATATATATATATATATATATATATGTGTGTATGTTTGTATGTATGACATTGAGAATCATCTTGAAGTGCATACAATTAAAAGCTTGGAAAATGCTGCTATTGCTGCTGATGCGTATTCCGTAACTCATAGGTTCCTTTTGTAAACAACACTTTCAATCAGCCATTTACTGGTAGAAGAGTATTTCAGCTCAATGCGACTCCTTCTAACACTCAATCTGACATAACTTCTAAAATCCAAGCTTCTGACAGACTTTATTCAAAATGCTTGTCTAATCAGACGTGTACATATTGCAAGAAAAAAGGACATGTAATTTATGACTGCTTCAAAATTGAAATATAGACATCGGAATCAAGATAAACCTATCTCAAATGCTCTTATTTCTAAGAGGTCAAGGTCACCGTCATATACAAAAAATAATACATTTGATGGCTTTGATAATTACCAATCTGATTTCGTTATGGCGAATTTTGAACCATTCGTGTAGAGGGTTATATGTCACTCTTGAATGGGGTTTAGGCCAATCCTATCCTTATTAAAAGTTTAAGAGATTCAGGAACTTCCCAGAGTCTTTAAGTTTCAGGTATTTTGCCTTCTTCTGAGAACTTCTTTTCTAATGAGTGTTCTCATTTGGGGGATAAATTGCTGCTTTGTTAATGTTCAACAATTTGAATTCAAATTTTTTGCCTATCATCCTGATAGCCAAGGTGCTTTAAAAACAATTTCATTAGACTTTGAATAAACCATGATTAAATCATATTGCTTTGATACTGTAAACAAAAAATAGATAATGGCATTAATATACTTTTGTTTGCAGTTAGAAAGTCCGTTCAAGAATCTTAAAGATTCAATCCCTTTGAATAGGTTTGTGTACCTTTGAAGACTTTGAAAGAAAAACTTCTTTCCAATGAAGATACAGAAGATAATCTTCTTTATGTCTCTGATGTTATGTATAAATTGTCAAAAACGTGTGAAGTTGCAATAGCAAATTTGCATTCTAATCAATCAAAACTGAAATCAATATATAATAAAACCTCAAGGGATAGGAAGTTTCAATCTGGTGATAGAGATCATGTTCTCTTGTCAATTCCAAAAAATCCTCTTCAGGAAAACAATTATGGTCCAAATATGGTTGAAAAGAAAATTAGTGATTTAAATTACATCATAAATACACATGGGAAGCGAAAAATGAAAGCAACTTTGCCATATTAATATGTTAAAGTAGTATGTTGAAAGACATAGCCAGATAAATTGTGCAGTTAATTTCGCTGTACCTTACCCAACGACTGAAGATTTGAGTGAAGAAATGTAATCGAATTTTACTGATATTGGAACATTAAATCTGTGGAATTCGGAAACGTCTAGAAGAAAAACATTCACATTTACAACAACAATAAAAAGGTGAACTTAAGCACTTATTGTCTGAATATGAGCACTTTGTGTTTAACGTACCTTCATTGACAAACACAATTTTTCATGACATTGAAATTGTTAATTCAAAACCTGTGAAATAACACCCATACAGGATGAACCCTCTCAAACACTAAAAAAAGAAGGTTCAATATTTGCTAGAGAATGATTTTACAGATCCTAGTAAGAGAGATTGGAGTTCACCATGTATACGTATTCGAAGCCTGATAAAATTTTCCTAACGTTTTCTGATTATACGAAGGTGAATAGTGTGACAAAACAGATTAATTTCCATTACTAAGAATTAATGTCTGGATCGCCAAATTTGGAAATGCCAAATACGTCACCAAATTCAACCTTCTGAAAGAATTTTGCCAAATTCCACTAACAGGAGGGCAAAATAAATTTTGGCATTTGTGACTCCGGAATAACTCTACCAATATGAAGTAATGCCACTTGTGATGAAGGAATCTTCGAGATGCAAATTTGACTATATATATATATATATATATATATATATATATATATATATATATATATATATATATATATATAGAATACAAATCATATGGCGAATAACAACCCTCTCAAGCGTACTGGATCCACCAAGGGATCACGTTTGTCAGGGATTAATTAAAATAGATGCAATAAACTGACGTCGAACAGTAGGAAACTAGTAACTAACTAGCCTAAGCGCTTTCGACTCTTAATGAGTCTTTTTCAAAGGCAAATACAAAACATAGTTACGACAAACAAATAAACACAAAAACGTTGTGTTTGTAAACCTCTACATTTCTATCTTCACATGTGCTAAAACTATAAATACAACCAGCTTGTATAGACTAGTTGCGGAAACTGAAAACGTTGTATAATTCCCTAAAATTCTACAAGCCAAAGCGACATCTATTTTTACTTTGTGTACATATGTAACGTAGATTATATCCCGGATATTTGATTCTATACCGGTTATTCTTATAGTAAAATTTGAAGGATAATAAGAAGATTTAGAAAATGTTAAATTCTACTAGTGCATAGTTTTCATTTTCTAGTCTTCTTGGTTTAGACCGCTTGGTTTCAATGTTCCAAGGCGGCGTATCCAGTATGATTACTTTTCATTCCTGGTTTCGGAACTCCAGCTGTGGTTGTTAGCAATAGCGATAAGTATTATATCACTGAAAGTGTGGCCAGGGGAGGAGAAGTGTTCTGCGACCGGGCTTCTGTACAGCTTTTTTGTCATCCATTCAGATCTATGAAGGTTTATCCTTATGTGTAGCTTTTCAGTTTCAGGCTACGACAAAGACCTGATTGCGGAGGCAATCCAAAGGGCCAAACAAACAAACCGTGATGACCTACTCAGATATGGACAGAAAGAAAAGGTTGATAGGATACCATTTATTCTGACCTATCAACCAGACAATCCCAAAGTAGGTAAAATCATCGCAAACCACTGGCCAACCGTGCAATCGTCAGACATACTAAACCTAATACTTCCGAACAAACCTGTAGTAGCTTACAGGAGACCAAAAAACCTAAAGGACTTCCTAGTCAGGGCCAAGCTAACAGCAATCGCTAGTCAAAACCAACCTAGTCAATCTTGACCCTGTGGCGATAAAAGATGCAAAACCTGTCAACATATGATAGAGACCAAGACATTCACTAGCACAGTGACTAAAGAAAAACTAAACATACATGGTCCAAACAAAACGTGCAAAACAGAGAATGTGATTTATCTCATCACATGTAAGATCTGTGGCCTTCAGTACGTGGGAGAAACTGAAAAGCTACATATAAGGATAAACCTTCATAGATCTGATTGGATGACAAAAAAGCTGTACAGAAGCCCGGTCGCAGAACACTTCTCCTCCCCTGGCCACACTTTCAGTGATATAATACTTATCGCTATTGCTAACAACCACAGCTGGAGTTCCGAAACCAGGAAGGAATAGGAATCATACTGGATACGCCGCCTTAGAACATTGAAACCAAGCGGTCTAAACCAAGAAGACTAGAAAATGAAAACTATGCACTAGTAGAATTTAACATTTTCTAAATCTTCTTATTATCCTTCAATTTTTACTATAAGAATAACCGGTATAGAATCAAATATCCGGGATATAATCTGCGTTACATATGTACACAAAGTAAAAATAGATGTCGCTTTGGCTTGTAGACTTTTAGGGAATTATACAACGTTTTCAGTTTCCGCAACTAGTCTATACAAGCTGGTTGTATTTATAGTTTTAGCACATGTGAAGATAGAAATGTAGAGGTTTACAAACACAACGTTTTTGTGTTTATTTGTTTGTCGTAACTATGTTTTGTATTTGCCTTTGAAAAAGACTCATTAAGAGTCGAAAGCGCTTAGGCTAGTTAGTTACTAGTTTCCTACTGTTCGACGTCAGTTTATTGCATCTATATATATATATATATATATATATATATATATATATATATATATATATATATATATATATATATATATATATGAGTTTTGCCGTGCTTGTGTTACTTTTCTAGGAAATGTTGTGGGACATGGTCAAGTGAAGCCTACTAATGCCAAGGTCTAGGTTATCTCTGAATTTCCTGTTCCGTTAGGCAAAAGCTGCTGGTGGAATTTTTTAGTATGGCTGGATACTATCGCAAAGGGATTGAATAAGGGCTATTTTCTGGCCCCTCGCCAAAAGTCATCATATGATGTATACTATACACTTGAGGTGGTTTACATATATTTTTGACATCAGTGTTGTGTTCGCGTGTCCGTTTCCATGGTTGCAGGGTGTCAAGAAACAATCAAGAAAGAAATGAAAATTTGTGACCTTTTCCATTTACATCTCATATACACTGCTTCACCATGAGCTATTCACTCAGTTTCAAATTTTAAATATGGAGTTTTATTATTTTAGTGGTTATAAAGCTTTATAACGTTTAGTCTCGAAAACTATTCCAAAATGATCCGTCATAGACAAAAAGTAGAATAACCAACCTACACGTTAACTGAAAACTTTCTAATATATGTTGACAAATAGGTGCTTAGAAAATGCAAACTATTTCCTCAATAAGTATTTGCATATTATTGATTTATTTAGTGATTGTTTGATATAATTGAATATGACCGTAAAGGAGGTGTAGGTGAGCTTCTTAGCCGGTTTGTTACCTTCGCTGTAAATGACAAATGTTATTTATGTATTTATGTACTTTTATCCTTATACTTTCATGGCTATAACAAACACACTCCTGTGTTTCCATCTTTATAAGAAAAATAAAAAACTATCTACCACACCCCATAATTTAGCATAAAGTCAAGCAATAATCTATTTACAAGCTATGTATTCATCTTTAAGTATATAAGATGGATATAAATAAGAAATAAAACAATATTGGTTCAGCATTTTTAATGAACTGCTGAAAATTTTGAAATATTTTTAAGCTGTAATGGCATTGGGTCTTACAAGAAAAAAAAACAGACTATATGTATTGTACTCTAGACTATATGCGTCTATTATTAAACCAGCGCGGGAATGCTGCAAAACACTGACTTCATATAGTTGTCTTTAAAACGAGAGGATGTACACGTATATAAAGAACATATATCTATAATGACCAAATGGAAACTAAATAATTGTATTATTCGTTTTGGAAATGCTATTTATCAGCACTTAAAATTTGCGAAGATGGTGAGTTACACGTGCAATGTTCGGGGATTTATAGAATGAATGCACCTTTCAAGGAATGTTTGGAAACAAGTTTGCACATGAACTTGGATGACAAAAGGGACAAAGTATTATTCTACCTTTCATTGTTCAAAGAAGCTATACACATGACTATAATCTCTCTCTCTCTCTCTCTCTCTCTCTCTCTCTCTCTCTCTCTCTCTCTCTCTCTCTCTCTCTCTCTCTCTCTCTCATGAACATGTAGGCCTATATTCAATTCTTAGTAGTAACTTAATAGTGGGGCCATCGATGGGGCAATGAAGAAAGTCATTAACGTATAAAAAATATTTTAACGAATAAACTAACTTTATATGAATATGTGTTCATTTATACCATTAAAGTAAAGCTAGTCACATTTTTACATAGCCTACTATTATTTGACAATTTGACAGAGGTTTCAAAGGCAAATTGTGTGCATAAATATTTTCAGTACTGTATACTATACATGTAAGCTGACATGCTTGTCCTTAATCCTACGCAAAAATTATAAGAGTATCTCGTCGTAAGGCTTTCAATAATACCGGAGGTTCAGAGTAGTGCAAACTTGACTATGCAAGCAAGAGATGACGAAGAATCTGATATAAAATGTACTCACAAAACACGTGTCACCTAATAGTAGCAGTTAACAAAAACTTATATCAAATCATCATGACAGTAACGTTTCCACTCATCCACCCACAATGACATTCCTGCTCCCTGTACAGTTGAGATGAGCAACTGTTGGTTTAATTGCTATTTACCTCTTGATGTATTTAATCTTTGGCCCCTCTTAGATTCACTGGGAGGTGACCAGACAGAATTTGCAATGACTGCATAGTCATCAGATAGAATAAAAGACATTTTAAATTAAAAGCTATTCAGGCCAACATGGACATAAAAGGTCAAATTATTAATCGGAAAGTCTTAAAAATATACCTTTTGTATTCATTTTAGTGTTAGTATGCCAGATTACCCAATAAGCATACTAATCATATGTTTAGGGCACCAGCCCAAACGGGCTCCATAAAAAAATTATAATTATTTACTAATGGTAAAATTTAATGAATTATATATGATTATGTCGAGCTGCATGTACTAATATTTTGATTTGGAATGGTCGCACCACTGGTATTTTCCAGCCATGTTTATTATCTAATATTGTTTAAATTTCCCATTTAGTAGAGGGGTTGGGGTGCTATATTTTCAGTGATGAGACCCTGGAAGGCCCTAATCTGGCAATTGTTATATATTATCATTCTCTCTTTCTTAATGTCACACAAACAAGATGACGTAATAATGGAAACATCATGATATGGCTGGCAATTCAAATTATACAAAACTATCACTTTTCTTAAAACTTAAAAGGACTCAGAAAAAATACTGATGAAAGTTGTGGTCAGTAGAAAATGACTCATTGATTCTCCACTATCATATTCACATTTTGAAATAGATCATGCATTCTTAAGATGACTAATTAGTTATCCATCTTTTGCAGCCGGGGAACCATTGGAAACTAGACATGCGCACAACACCCAACAACCCAAGCGACAACCTTGCAGATACAATACCATCTTTTGATGCAGTCCATGGAATATTTCAGCTTGTTTTGGATCCCCAGTGAATAGATTTCATTTTTGAAGTAGAGAAACTGGATTTTACGTGTAATAAGCTTGGGAAATCCATGCATGCCATAATCTCATAGTACCCCACCACTGTGAGATCATCATAAGTGTACTTTGGAGCCTGTTTGATTTCATAAATGCCCAAAGTGATGTCAAACACGCTATTCTCTTGAAGCAGGATCACAATCTTATTCAGTTTTAAATATTGGTTTATTTTCGGCCAAAAAAGGTGGAAACAGTCATCATAGTGTAAGGAAGAAGGAACATCTAACTTAAGATATGACTGTTTTAATTAGTTCCTTCCCACATTGTTCAAGTGATTTAATATCTGTACTTGAAAAGTTTTCATCAAACTCTTGTTGCAGCAATAGATCGTAGGGATTCATTAGTGAAGTAGATTTCCAAGTGGCATTTGCTACTATTTCACCTTATAAAAAAGCTACAGACTGCAAATGTCACATATTTGGAACAATAACAAGATGATAATGACGCCTCTATGATCTTTTACATATAAAACAAAGTGTGTGAGATGTTGATGTCGATGGAATTTGAAGTGTGCTATTTATTATAACATTTGAAGTGTTTTGGACTATTCACCAATTCTCATATCTGATATAAAGTATCATTTGCTGGGGGCTTTTCATATATTTGCAAGTGTTAACTTTGTTAGTCATATTTAGTCTAAATTGATACACAGAGGCTGCGAATTCCATATAATCAGTCCTTGTAGTGATGTGTTACCCATTATGCCATGTTAACGTCCAAAATGTTATATTTCAGAATTGCTTTGGTCTGAAGATATTATATGCTTGATATGTTTTATGGTTAGTGCCAAATCACCTCCATGTTTATTTCCACTTAAAACTATAGGCATATGGGCATTATTTTAGTATTATTATTAATGCTGTTATTAGTATTATTAATGTTAGTAGTAGTAGCAATATTTTAATAGTACTAATAGTAGTTATAGTAGTGATACTTATATTCAAGCATGATATCCTTTGAATAAAAGTTTTTATTTATAATTGTTATCATATCTATTATGTTATGTTGTTATAATCAAAAGTGTGTAATGTGATGATGTTATTATTTAATAAAATAAAGCAAATATGCCTTTGCAATAAATATGCAGTGTTTATATACATATATATATATATATATATATATATATATATATATATATATATATATATATAACAAACATGTTGTGCTTATTTATATTTTTGCAGATAAATGGGTAGGAGGAATATCATTATCATTTTCAATTAACAAACCATAAATTTATTTTCTTACTCTAGCTTGTTTGCCACTATTTGAAAACAAAATATGTAATTTCTAATTTGAGTTATTTCTATAAAAGTCATTGATTTAGTAGGCAAGTAAAACTTTGTCAGTCCAAAACCAGCTTTGCTTGATTTACAGGAGTGATTAGAAAGATGTCATAAAACATAAGTCTTACAAACGTTAGCATAAACAAACACATATAATTACATTATACTATATAACTAGATAATAGCAATTGCTTAATAACATTGGTTCTACCACAATCATTGTTAAAGCAAAGATATTCGGCTACTTTCCTGTAGTATCCTTTCAGACAAATATTATACCCAGAAATAATTATTCCAATTTAGAAATTTAGAAACATTAATATGATCTGCAGATGATTGAAGCTCATATATTGCTGGTTTCTTTGCATAAAATGTTGCAAATATTTTCAATTATAAAAAACAACATAAATCAATTCAGTTACTGGGCTTATATCGTGAATTTGGAAAACAGTCCCATTGTCTGGAAATGGTTCTAATTTTAGTAATTATTAAATACATCATTGATGTAATAAGCAAGTTTAAAATGTTTACGTCTTTCTAAAACAGAGTTTTCTTCATGTGGGTGATTGCATCGGAAACTGATAAAAACAACCGCTTCACAACACTGGTTCCAATACCATTATTTGATAGCTCCATGGTAAGATGAATACCATATTAATTAAAAGATATTAACTTGCACGACATAACATAAAATGATTTTAGAATTGGATAATATTTTCCATGGAACACTGCACATGTGTTTTATGAAAAAGACATTCCTTGATAATCATTCTAAGTTGGAACAGTACAGTAGAAATTGTGGTTCAACGTAAAACTGCACATTTGTCTGAAGACTTCATCTGACGTCATCATTCTCCATCTTTGGAATCAACTTGAGGTTCAAATTAGATTCAGTTAGAATTATTTATTATTACGACTCATATTTTCACAATTCTAGGACAAATGTTTTGATTTTCTTCAGAAGCCTTAAGTCCTATTTAATATTTTTACATTTTCAGCGTTTTTATCTGGGGAACTAAATTATGTTTCCTGAAACGTACAAAGCTTGTTTTCTTTACTCTTTTTTGTTTCTATTTTGAACGAACCGATACATAACACATTATATTCTTTTGTTTTCCTTTTGTATGACGACAACATTAATTATTTGCGCATAAAACAATTAAGCCTTTAATGAATATTTCAAACGGAAGATCTTAGCGACGTTTAATCCCAAAATGCTGCCGTTGCATGCAAATACTCGTAACTGCCAAAACCATCTGAATAATACTGCATCTTGAAAGATATTGGTCCTACACATTGCTGGATTCCATCAAGGCCAGGCAATATCGACGTCCCATCACATTATGAGCCATTTAGTTTCTCCTTCGAACTGAGACATCCGGCCATATTTGTTTTTAAAAATATGTACATATTGATCAGATTGTAATCGGCGACATCTATGAGCTTACGGATTTGAGTTGATGATTGGATGATATCAGACTTGTAAACATTCGAAGCTAACATCACCCTTTATCGGATTGTCTTCAGTCGAAGATCGCGTTTCAGTGTATAATCCAGCTAATCATCAATTTTAACCGGAGTATATTTTTATCTGGTACACCCTTTTTCTTCTGAGATCATCTTTAAAAAGCAGGCATGTCTCTCTTTATTTGCTTTCGGTAAAACATATGCGCCAAGTATGAATTGCTTTGTTTTTATTTTATTCACTAACGGAATATGTCGAATATCACTACTTTTGGATCACTTTGGAAAAAGATCGGAATTGCGAGATATTTTGTTGAATTAATAGGTGACATATCTTAATACTAAACTGAATATATGAACGCCGCGTATACAAAATTATCTTGTTTATTTCAAATAGCAGTTTATGCTAGATACCTTTGTTAACATATCTTACCCTTCCTTCCAAGCTTAAGTTAGATCAAAACAATGGTTAAATTTGTAACAAATAGCGAAAGTGAGGTTTTAAAATAAAGGTGAAGAGAGAACGTATCGATGATACAGCTTGGACTACTTGCTGTGTTATAAAATGAATGAAATATATTGTGCAATTTTTGATTGGGACTCAAAATGAACAGCAACTTAATATTAGGGTAGAAATGCAAAGAATATGATTTCTAGTTGAGTATGGACATTCATCTGCGACCAAAGACCAAGGACAATTTAATTACATGATGAATGCATGACGGACGTGATTATCATGATAGAGAGGATTATATCTGCAGTACCAAAGGAGCATAATATTACCAACATTGCAATACTTTCTTTTCTTAAGAAAGCGATTCCACGTGTAACGATCTTTAATAGCATTGTTGTGATTCTATGATGATAAACTAATTAACATAAATATGAAAAACCAAAAAAGTTTTTCAAACGTAACAAATAATGCATTTATCAATGTTATCGATGTAAATGGGAGAGGAACGTACAGCATTATGAAGTGAATCCAAAATAATCCTGCAAAGGTTCTATTAAAGTCCAAAAAGAACGAAAAGTTTCGTACAAATTTCGCTGTCGGCCAAGAGTCGCGACGGTGTCAAAGGACATTATCCAGACCTTTGAATTATTCGCAATATTGCTAAATAAACACAGTTCGATGAGTAGTTTCCGTTCCCAATGTATAGTCCAAGCAAATGTTTCCAGTTCAAATAATATCGGACTACAGCAAAAAATACAGACTTGATATTACAAAAAGAACACAAAAACTAAGAATGACTCCAACATAGAAATGAATCTGTTTTCTCCATTCTCTTCATATATACACTATCAAGACAGGTTTTAAAGTCGCAATATACTCCACTTGATAGATCATTCTATTCGATCGATTATTTCAAAATTACCTATTAATGTGAGCCAACCCATCCATTGGTAATTAACTTATTTCTTCTTAGCTACCACCTGACTGACTTTTGCAATGAGAAAAATACCGAATCATGTCAATAGTTTACTAATGTTTTCATTAGTACTAAGACGTACATAAGCATCCATATATAGATTTTATAAAAGTTGACGTTTTTTAACATCCTAAAAAAATCCGATTGGACAAACGCCAAATCCAGTTATAATCAATCCCTACAATTTATAGTCATTTATACAAACTCAAGAAATTCATACAATCTTGTACAAGGAGTTACAAATAAAACCTACATATATACATAACAGCATACTTAAGTAACTTATTTTAGATATATCTACCTCTTCATTTGATGTCGTTATTTCAAAATTGACCTTTGTATTCCATTGATATTTTTCCTGAACACATTTTCAATATTCTGCGTATAAAATAATCATCGACATCAGTAATGCTAAAGTACAGGCATTCTACAATAGATCTTGATGATATTGCAAACAGCAAAATAATGAACAGCTAATACAAAGAAAGATGAAACGAACAATAAACATCCGGTAGGAATAACGAACTTATTATAAATGCAATTTAGATAATTATATTGATGTATCACCAGTTTGGACAAGGAGAAGCATATCCCCAAAGATCTATATGTCAGTAAGCATTTTTGGATTCAATGACTATGATTAGATCATATGTCAAAAATCGAATCTGATCAGCATAATTTTTCAATTATGCAGTTTTGTGTGAAGAGCAAGATAAAAGTGTATTCTCAGGCAAGGTTAAGTACGTGACATATGACACGCTTTTGACATCTATTATCTTCATAAACGGCACGAATGGGACTGATCTGCTTTGATGTATTGATATATAATTGAATGCCTGAAATATATTGGCATCATTGATGCTTTCAAATGTGATCTGTCTGGGATGGTAATACGTTTTGTTTTCAGTTTGCATGTAAAGAAGAGACAACAAAGGACAACGGCGAACTGATTGCACTATGTATTGAGTAGCATGCAACACCCCCAGAAATCTAATGGGAAGACATCTAAAGACTATCATTTGCATCATTGGGTCTCTCGTTCACAGAGAAGATAGATTATTGTCTTAATTTTCGTTTAGATATACAAGCACGTATTGAGGTTATTAACTTCTTTGACGAATATTCAGATCTCTCAGTTTCACACGATGAATAAGCATTACGCACAGATATGTATGTATGTATGTATGCATGTATGCATGCATATATATATATATATATATATATATATATATATATATATATATATATATATATATATATATATATATATATATAAAGAATACAAATCATATGGCGAATAACAACCCTCTCAAGCGTACTGGATCCACCAAGGGATCACGTTTGTCAGGGATTAATTAAAATAGATGCAATAAACTGAAGACGAACAGTACGAAACTAGTAACTAACTAGCCTAAGCGTTTTCGACTCTTAATGAGTCTTTTTCAAAGGCAAATACAAAACATAGTTACGACAAACAAATAAACACAAAAACGTTGCGTTTGTAAACCTCTACATTTCTATCTTCACATGTGCTAAAACTATAAATACAACCAGCTTGTATAGACTAGTTGCGGAAACTGAAAACGTTGTATAATTCCCTAAAAGTCTACAAGCCAAAGCGACATCTATTTTTACTTTGTGTACATACGTAACGCAGATTATATCCCGGATATTTGGTTCTATACCGATTATTCTTATAGTAAAAATTGAAGGATAAGAAGATTTAGAAATTTAACATTTTAGTAGATTTTAACATTTTCTAAATCTTCTTATCCTTCAATTTTTACTATAAGAATAACCGGTATAGAACCAAATATCCGGGATATAATCTGCGTTACATATGTACACAAAGTAAAAATAGATGTCGCTTTGGCTTGTAGACTTTTAGGGAATTATACAACGTTTTCAGTTTCTGCAACTAGTCTATACAAGCTGGTTGTATTTATAGTTTTAGCACATGTGAAGATAGAAATGTAAAGGTTTACAAACGCAACGTTTTTGTGTTTATTTGTTTGTCGTAACTATGTTTTGTATTTGCCTTTGAAAAAGACTCATTAAGAGTCGAAAGCGCTTAGGCTAGTTAGTTACTAGTTTCGTACTGTTCGTCGTCTGTTTATTGCATCTATATATATATATATATATATATATATATATATATATATATATATATATATATATATGACGACTCATCATAGGTTTCTGAAAAAAATCAAATCTTGAATGTTTAAAACAGATGCAGCCGTGTTTTCCAAGGCTTTTGCTATTTTTCAATCTAAATGTATCAGGTGATATTTAACCGTAACGAACATGTACTAATCACTTTAACTGCTTGTAGCAGCTTATTACATGCTAATATAGGACGTTTATTCTTGTTGTTAACGCATATTTGTCGTGAAGCCATAACGTCTTTTTGATGATAATGGTGCTGATTAAGCTTCTTGTCTTGGAATGATTCGAACTGATTTAAAAATTAATGATGATAATTATAGAGTTTGAAAGACATTATTAGAACAGTTCTCTTAGTACACCATAATTTTGTATAAGGCTCATTTTATTCGAATACGCTTTTGATAATGTCATCTATCAGTGCTTCATAGCATACATTCTAATATCATACTTTTGCAGCAATTGGTAGAAAGCCTACTTGAATGAATATCATTGTATATTCTGCCTGAATGCCAAAAAGAAAAGGACTAATTAATCCCAGCTATTTATCTTCAATTTCGTTGTTCAATGTTCTTCAAATAAATTGTCACTCGTTTACTTCCACAAAATCCTCCTTTTGGCTCTGGAATATTATAGATCCGATAAACCGATAGTATCTGAGTCAATTCTGTGTTATAGTGACTCAAAACGGGACCAATCATGAAACTTTTAAACGCAAAACCGATGTGATAAGAAATCAAAATAAGAAAGCCATCATTTGCCATTCAAAATAATTTGCAAATCATATGGTAAATAAGTCCTTTCAGGCGCACTGGATCCAACAAGAAGGTATTGAGGCATATATATATATATATATATATATATATATATATATATATATATATATATATATATATATATATATATATATATATATATATATATATATATAAAGAATACAATTCATATGGCGAATAACAACCCTCTCAAGCGTACTGGATCCACCAAGGGATCACGTTTGTCAGGGATTAATTAAAATAGATGCAATAAACTGACGACGAACAGTACGAAACTAGTAACTAACTAGCCTAAGCGCTTTCGACTCTTAATGAGTCTTTTTCAAAGGCAAATACAAAACATAGTTACGACAAACAAATAAACACAAAAACGTTGCGTTTGTAAACCTATAGTTTTAGCACATGTGAAGATAGAAATGTAGAGGTTTACAAACGCAACGTTTTTGTGTTTATTTGTTTGTCGTAACTATGTTTTGTATTTGCCTTTGAAAAAGACTTATTAAGAGTCGAAAGCGCTTAGGCTAGTTAGTTACTAGTTTCGTACTGTTCGTCGTCAGTGTATTGCATCTATATATATACAAATATATATATATATATATATATATATATATATATATATATATATATATATATATATATATATATATATATTCGCTTAATAGCTTAGACCATTGTCTGTGCTTGATGTACATACATATGGAGTTTGATTCACAACAAGTCATGTTCATCGAAAGAAGGGTTTAAGCTTTGTTCAATACGAGATGTTGATATGTAGCTTGTTTCAAATTCCCGAAAATGACATTTTAACTCGAGAAGGTCATTCAGTTACGTCTAAACTTTAGATGAATGCCAATAACATCAAGGCACTACATTAAGATAAATTGTCGCTCAAACAACCGAAGACCATGTCTTTAATTTACAATATGCACGTTTAATGAAAATGAGGAGCTTTGTAGCCTAAGACTAGAACAAGTCCAAGTCAAGGTTCACTTTAGAAATATGAGCCATACGTAGTATCCTCTCTCTACCATATAAAATGCTGCAGGAGAATCATCTGAGATGTCATCAGATCACAAGGCTATGTTATAATATAAAAGATGTTCAAAAACATTTACTTTTTCATGCTCTTTAAACAACATTTATATATTCCACCAAGAACTTATGTGCTAAAAGAACAATGTTTTCTCTGTTCTCCGTAGAATTTGTAAGTTTACTAATATCGATGAAACGACGTGAAGTTGTGCTTTTTAATATCAAAGTATAAACTTTTATTCAAAATGTCCCTGACTTATCTGGTAACCTAATTTGTGATAGATTCCGCCTTAGATGCGGTAGGTTGCGGATTCGAACACAGGCCAAGTCATAACAAAGTCTTTTAAAAAATGGTACTAGCAGCTGCGTTGCGTAGCGCGCAACATTAAGAGTATGTGTTAGGTGTTAGGACTGGTCGGCCTAGTGCATGGATAAGTGGCCTGGTGGGACATCACCCAACATGTTGCCCCAGTTTTGGACATCACTATAAACTGTACTTTTCTGTGGTTACTGTGGCAAGTAAAATTATAAAAGTTATATTAAAAGTTTAAACAACACACACTCAAAATATTCCTCCAAAAATCATATGTCAGGGTATATTATACATTATATTTGTCTTGCTTTACATTACTATATCGATAATCTTCAGGTGTTGCATTTGTTACTTACGACATTATTACCCGAATTAGATCCTCTGGATACTTATGTTTGTGACCATAATTTCATAATCTGTATATGGTGTCCTAGGCACATATATTATAGGCACACATTCTATAAATTTGAATCTATGCCAATCGTGTTTGGAAAACCAACAAATATATATTATAAAAAGTAACTAACTCAACCAAATGAACGGCCTTTACTGTTGCAACGTTTGTCACCGCTTGCAGGTATGAATTGGTTATAAATCTAAAGTCTTGGTAGGGAACTCAATTAACCTTTACACTGATAAAATATGCACATAGCTTCATGACAGTCTTAAAAGCAAGTGAAGAGTAAATACCATCAAAAAGGATATGACGTAAAGGAATAGGAACGTCAAACTTGCTATAACATTTCACTCCATATCAAAGGCTTCTAATCTTCTCATCCAAATGGATTGAAATCATAGGGCTTTACCGGAATGAGACTGAAGCCTTTGTAAGAAGCAGCTTTTGCTAACGTAAATCAAATCATTGATTTATTAGAAAATAGTAGGGTTCGTTACCATTTTGTTTCTGGTTTGAAAACCGTAGCATTTAGTATTATGATTTACAACAGACAATATTGGACTTAACATTTGATCCTAACAATGTTATAAATCGTGTTATATCAATATTTGTATTAATGACATAGACGTTACCAAGTCTTGAACAATAAGATTTGATATAAAGACATGGACTATCCATGAAAAACAGGCCCGTTATTCCACCAATTTAACATATACCCCGTTTGTAATGAACGAGTTTATTTCAAGCAGCTTAGGTCCACTCTGTTAAATACATTCGTTTTGAAATATGCTGTGTTGTGCATTTCTGGATAAATTGCTCGATGTATATATCAAACCAATGAAGCATATTCTTGGCTAGTACGATCACTGGGGTTTTCCGATCATCCCTTGTCCAGTACAAAACAGACTCAGCTGAGTTAAACTTCCTTTTACACTGTATAACTAATTAATAAAATGGATTTAAAGATAAAAACGAAGGGCTATGAATGGTGTAACAAATGAAGGAAATAAAGATATTATAGTTTGTAACCTTGTCAGATAAATCTAAACAATTGGATCAATTTCTATGTTTTTGTTCAATAATTTATCAATGCCGAATATAGAAGCTGTTTTTACTTTGATAATATTTTTTTAAAAAAAATATAAATATTCAGTGAAATATCAAAGTATCTAAGACAGTAGAGACTACGATATTCGATTATCATATGAATAAGATACATTTACGTTGCATGATTAGAATCTCTTGAACAAATGTAGACCTTCTTTTCGATAAGGAGACTATACATAATCTATATACGTTAGAATGTCCCAGATGTACATGTAGTGGCTATATTTCCCTTGCCTATACAGCTCGATTGATGTTGAAATCAAGTAAAACGTTTCAAAATATTGACAAACGATAGTGACAATAAATATTTTAAAAGCTCTTAAAAGTATAAGAAAGTACACTTATATCGCCCGAAAAGCAGGAGGTAGAATTAGGGTTGTTCTATCAAAGATACTAAAAACAAATATATTTCGACAAAGCCAACTTCAAAATAAATATATTCTGACACCATCCACACACATTAAAATATATTTGTTACCTCTTAGACCCATCTTAATACATAAAATAGAAATTTATATACAAATACAAGAAGAATTCTTGGTCAGTAGACTAACTTCATGATTCTTATCAGAGTCCTAACTTAGAAAGTGCCGCACCCCTTCCCCTTCCGTTTTCCAAGGTATGTTAATGCAGGATAACATACCATACAAAGGACCATAAAATGTCCTATTATAATCACTGTTTATCAAAATATGCTAAAACAATTTTATCCAAACTCACTCCCAACACGCCCAACAATGAGTAATTCGATCTGAATAGTTATAATTCCCACCACAAAATGAACACATAATATAATTTTATCCGACTCTAAAGCTATTCTTAAAAAAAAAAATCACAATGCTGTATATGTATTTTGTGTGGGCAAATGACGCTATCTTTGTCAAAGTTTAGTTATTCTTGGAAAATCCATTACATCATTGGAAATTACATATTGAAAACGGCCTTATGTAATCTCTGGCAAAACTGTGTGACTGACTTATTGATCACTCACATTAGTGTAAGGTGTACAATTCTTTTGCAGCATCTGCGAGTATTCGCGCATGAAACGAAAATACTTCGATTTAATTTTTTCAACAACGAAGGCATTTCATCATTCACACGATTTTGCTATATATTTTCACAGGATATCATGCAGCATATGAGTGGGGGTTTCAAATACTTTTATCTGTTTCAAATATTTTATCGAAGAAACATTCGCTTGATACTATTTTACCTTCCTTTACTTTTCCGTTATGGATATTTCGTGTAGGCGTTATATTCTAAAATTCCATCGGACATTACCAATTTTCTACTTCAGTCGAGCAGCAGAGAGGGTGAACCCTACAACAATATATTTGCGACAAAATCGATTAAAGCCTCAGAATGCCAATGGAGCCTTCCTACGAAATCTCATATTTTAACCAAAAAAAAATTAAAGGTCCCATCTTAGCGATTTTGTCGTGAATACATTGTCATAACCACACTCAAATTGCTGCCATCTACGTCTACAAATTTTTGCGACAGAATCGATTAAAGCCTCAGAATGCCAATGGAACCTTCCTACGAAATCTCATATTTCAACCAAAAAAAAATAAAGACCCCATCTTAGCGATTTTGTCGCAAATACATTGTCATAACCACACTCAAATTGCTGCCATCTACGGTCGCAAATATGTTGTCATTTCACCCTCTCTGCTGCTGATTAATACAAATTATTTAACCGATATTTGTTAGCTTTTCACAAACAGACTAATCGATAATACTTCACCACGTAGATCAATTAAATTATTTGACTGATCGGTGAGTGTAAAATTAATTCTAGTTAGTGAATCATTTTGACATTGCATATAGACTGGATTAGTCGGATTCTCAACAATTAAAAATCCGGGGGGTGCTGTTGGTGAAAATGAATAAAGAATGTAACCTTGTCGGGCTTGATTTGATTGTTCCATATTAATTTGATAACTTCCTTCGATTACATCACACGTTAAATTAAGTGCGATCACCGATGAAATATCCACATTGTTCGGTGCGATATGTCTACCGTCGCCGTCGGGAGAATTATTATAAGTGAGGATAATAGGCTTCGGCTGGCTATCTTTCCATGATTGATAGATTTTATTAAATCCTTCGTCGATGGCAGTTCTGAGTTTTTTCTTTAACTCGGGAACATTATATCCTGGTAATTTATAATTTGGATTTTCATTTATATTTTTTTTATAATCTTGAGCTGAGCTAGTTTTTGAAATTGGGTTATTTTCATCAGTGAAGAGATTAGTAATCCTCGAATTAAATATTTCCATGTCATCGATGATTTTATTACCCGCGGCGACTACACTAGTAAACTCAGCTTGTGTAAGAAAGCCAGATCTTAACGAGGGTAATAACGACAAAAAATCATTATTCATTCTATCAAGGATGTGATCTTTAATATCTACAAATGTTGGACTTGTTTCATGTATTTCCAGAATTTCACCTTCCTGTGGGATATAATCATTAAAAAATGGAATTCTCCACACATCTTCACCATATTGATTCTTACGTCGATATCTTTTTGTGAAGTTTATATCCTCGAATTTTTTATATCCTTTTGATGGATTTTCAGGTCCTATTTCATCAGTGACGTAATCAGATTTTATAGGCTCGGGCGTGGAATTACCAGCACTTCTAGGTGGATCTTCGGGCCATCCTAATACTGTTCTTATTGAACTGTTATAAATATCTACAACGTACCCAGGAGAGCCTATTTCAATTGTAGATGATAGTGTTGGTTCATGAACTGTTATCGCAATTTTTGATTCTTTTTTAGTAATGGATTTTATTCTACGTTGTAATTCATTATTAATTTGCTCAATTTGATAGGATCCAGTTGGTATTGAAACAACGATCCAATCTGGAGTGTCATCTTTTTTATTCCTATATGCAAACACCAGAGAATTATTAGGTCTCTGACCGCCAAATGGAACCGATCTGATATTAGGCCAACTATGATACACTCGTAATTTTGCCAACGCGATTTCCTTTACTGAAACAGGCGAGGGAAAATTCACACTGAATTTAGGGTTTGTTGACGATATTGATATCATACTTGTTTTCCGCGGAGTGGTATTTTCTGCTATCCGCTGAAGTAGTTGAATCTCTTGCGACATTATTATTATTATTCACAATGTCTAATTTTGCAATAGATGAAAAAACGCTAGCGTTTTTAATCGTAGTATCATAAATACGTATCATCGCGGAGAATTCGTCTTCGGTAATTATCGTATCATCAATCGATGATGACATCAACGAGGATAATTGTGAGTAACCGTTAGATACTGCTTGATGTTTTACTATATAGTCGTTAAGTTTTTCTTGAGAACACGATGATATTTTTTTAGTAATAGCATTTGCAAGTCCAGCAAATGTTGTCACCGCGGAAATAGCAATTGGGACAGCAATCGGAGCTACCATTGTTACTGAAGATAGTATAATACCAGCACCGGCCATTATACCAGATACCGAGTATACTGTAACATCAATTACGGTAATTCTCCTGCGATACTTTTTAATTTTTATTTCATATTCATCAATGAGTGTTTTGAGTTTTGTTAAGAAGTCTTTGACGGTATCATAGCGATATTGCGATGATGGAATCATATTATTTTAAAACCTCAAGTGGTTTTTAATTGTTTAAAATTCTAATTTAGATCAGCTACAAACTCCATGTACCATACAAATGATGTCTTATTTAAATTAGGATCAGTGCTTGTTATTGTAAACCGTTTGTATTCACCCACGTCAATAGTCGTTGAAATCACGTTGTTGTATCCATATGAAGTCGATGATGATATATTAAACTGATTCAGTGACACTATTGTTAATCGATAAATACCCTTGTTTGACACAGTGAGGGTTACTGTATTCTTTTTAGGTTCCCAATCTAATGATCCAGAGAGAACTGTGTATATCATATTTATGATATTTCTCTCATGAGGAATCTTTATTCTTTCAAGTAGCGGAAGATTGTCTGTTTTAAATTTTGTAATATCCTCGATAGATTTTTTAATACTATTAATGCTATCTCTAATAATACTAAATCCAGCATCATTAATATTTTTAATACTAGCTTTAATTTCATCAAAATTGGATTTAATTTCAGCGAGAGATGGAGAGGTTACCGCTGGTGTTCCAAAGAATTTATTGATAATATTTCTACGAAGGGAAGTATATGTTGTTATATGTTTTTCAAGTTCTTCATTTAAATTTTTTAATGCATCTGTGATTGTAGAAACGAGTACACCCGGTTTGAGTTTTCCATCATTTGAATATAACGCTATTGTATCTTCAACGACGTCACGTCTTCGTATTAAGACATCATCCAATGAAACATTACTAGATTTCAATTTGCCCTGGCGATCTTGAAATACAACTATTTCCCCAGGATCTACACTTGACAAATTTAATGTCTCGGCGATTTCATCTTCGATTATTTTTTTTACACTTTCGACAGCGAATTTGCTATCGGTTTCTGTTTTTTTTGATTCTGATAAAGGTCGTCCCCAAATATCAATCATTATACGAAAACGCTACGTTTTTCTAAATCATAACGCTATCGGTTTTGCCATTGCCTGCTAGTATATTCATTAACAACAACTTGTGGTGGTTTTCTTGGAAATTTAGATATCTCTGCAAGGACATTTAATACTTCACGACCGCATATCGGTGGATCATTTAACTGTTGTGTTGGTAGCGTGGAATAAAAAATTGGAGATGACTTTGTTATTGTGGATACATATCGCATGAATTCTTTTGGTGGAGCTAATCCATATGAATCAAAATAGACAATTCCACGTGGATCAATTGCATATGCGACCCAATGAGTTCCTTTTCCGCTGCTGTTATCGAGATTGATAATACCCGTTTCATTTTTCATTGGTTTTGACGGTAATTGATCTCTCATGAAAACTCCTCTAAAGTTTTTTATTGATAATGATTTTACAGCATCAATTAAATCAAAATTGGACATTGGTGAAAATCCTAGGGATTTTTCCACTAATAAGCCGTTCCTGGTATTCTTAGGCCCGTGCCCTTGTACCAATTGTGTGGAGTTCCTGGTAGTCTTAGACCCTTTCCTTTTTTTTTATAGCCTTTCCCAGTAGCTTTTTTCAGGGCCATTCCTGCAGCAGTACCAACGGCTCCTAACGCTGCCGCCTTCGCAACCGCTGGGGCAGCCGCTGCAATCAATGCTGGAATAGCAGCTAACAGCGGGAATATTCCACCCGATTTTATCATACTGGCGATTGCTGCTTTCGAAAAATCAATTTGAACTCCTCGTTTGTTCTTTAGCGCATCATTGAAATGTTTTATTTGACGATCTGTCAATGATAATTTATGTGCACCACCGGACATTTGAGTGGGTTTCAGCGTTATTGTAGTTCCACATTCTTTAGCCGACTTTGATTTCAATTTCTTGACCTGACCATCAGTCAACTGGACATTAACAATACTATATGTCATTCTATTCTAAAATGTAATTTACACTTTCAATTGATCTTATTGTGAAAATCCTAACTACATGTTTTCCACTGGTGCATCAATAAGTCTCATTCGTCCGCCAACTCCTTCTAACAACATTGATTTATCACTGAGAATGACAGCAACTGCTCTATAATCGGCTATACCAGCAGGGCGTTGTACCCGAGCTTGGAAGTATATATCAACAACAGATTGTCTCATCATGTCAAGATGTTCCAATGAAAAGTAATAAATCGGATAGTGTTTTTCAAAATCAATTTGCGATATTTGCAAACCAGTATCAACATTTTGATCACGACCCATATACGACAATATTCTATGATATACACGAGCTATGTAGTTGTTTTCATAATTAAGCTGTACAATCTCTGCTGGCTCTTGTTGTCCGTTTATTCTCAACGAAACTTCACTTACTCCTAATTTATCAAATATCATATGACTAGATAATTGACGACCCACTCGATTTGCATCCTGTAACGCTATAAAGATATGACGTGGAGCTGAAACACCTTGTTTTGATGCTAAGTGCCATGTAAATGTGCCATTTACATTATCCTGCTTCGTATCAGTCGTTGTTGTTAGCCAACTTAGCAATGATTTTCCACCTGTGTCCATAAACGATAGTAATTGTTGCTCTATTGTAACTGCTGGTGTCAAGACGGGTATCCATAAAGTCAATTTCTTTAAAATGACTTTACCATCAACAACACCATTAGCACGCCAGATTGCATCATTGTCATTCTCCTTTCGCACTAACACGACTGTATGCTTTGCTCCATAGATGACTTTTCTGACATTTCTACAGAATCCGAATATATGATGTAACGGAATTGCACATGAAAATCGTCGATGTCGTCCTTTTAATGCTCCTTTTCGTGTTGCAAATCCTAGATTGAAATTATCATTGACCTTTTTTAAAATGTCGAATGGATTGGCTGGCCGGCCTTCACGGTCTGGATTAGCATCGAGTTGTTGATCAGCTTCTGCAGTAGCTGCCTCAGTTAGTACTTTAACAAATTGATAATGGTCAGCATGATCAGAAGTATCCTTAGCAAACATCATAGACGGACCAGCCGACCTTGTATAATCATCAGAATATCTCGCAAGTCCGATTATTGTTGTTGCAATATCAACATCTTGTTCTATTGATTCAATTTCTTTTCCATCAATGATATATCTTGCACTGTTAAATAGCGCCATAATGCCATTATTTACGAAACCAACTCGGATATTTTGGTTATCCTCATATGGCGTATCAGCTGCAACATTTGTTACAAGTTTTCCTTCTACTTCAATAAATGCCTCACACGGCAAAAAGTATCTACTTGTATCTTGAACTTGAAGTTCAACTCTCCCCTTTTGATTAGGCTCTCTTGCAGGATAGGCATAATACTGATAGTTAATTTTAGAATCATCTTTATTCACCGGTGCCGCCATATCAAACGCTGGATCAGCAATTTTTTTAAATGCCATTTATACTAAAACGTATCGTTTTTCTAAATCATTTTCTTTTTCGATTTCCTCCAAGACCGCTTCCCGCTATCATACTTGCAATATTACTACTATCTGGTGAAGTCATTGCTAATGATGCTAGTTTTTGTTCCACTGCGTTATTTATCACTTTACTGACATTTGCAGGCATCATTGTTGTTGAAGGTAGCGGTGGTGGTGGTTTTCGTCCGAATCTAGATTTCACCAATGACGTTATTCTATTCTTTGCGGTAGAAAAGGCCGTTCCTGCAAGATCTCCAACAGCGTTAATTCCCTTATTACGAATAACATCAATGGCTTTCATCGCTAATTGTTTAGCAATTGGTGCTACTTTTGGGGCTGTTCTTGTGAATAAACCCGCTATGGTATTTCCAAGGCCGTCTCCATAGTATGCCTTATAAACGGGCAATCTTGAGTTCACTACATACACGTTTGTTGGTTTATTGTGATTATAGTGTACTATCATCTTATTTGAAATGACTTTGCAATTTCTAAATACAATTTCAATCACTAAATTCCCCCGGAATTCCGTCCATTAACTCATCCAAGAGTTCTCGATACGTATGAATATCAATTATCCCACCTTGGAATAATCGTCTGCAAATATCAAATGCTTCATTAGTTATTTCGACTGAGTTATTTCCAGCTCGCTTACCTCCCATAAGAACCTCAAGTCGTGATATATCATTAATGATATTACTAGGACACATATGAGAATCATGATGAGAACTTCCATAACCCTTTCCTGAAGTACTTGCTGATTCGGAAACGTTTTGAATTTCTGGAGCTGGTTCGGAAACATTTTGAATTTCTGGAGATTGTCGACCTTGACCTCGACCTCGACCTCGACCTCGACCTCGACCTTTTTGTTGTTCTTTTCGTTGTTCTTTTAGTTGTTGTTGTTCTAAACCATACCTATTAACTCCCATTTGAAAAGCTCTGTAATCCAATGTATCCTTATTTAAATTGCCGGGTTCATTTTTATTAATTTTAAATAACCAATCCACCCATTGATCTCGTTTTATTATGTTTTTTTTATACTCATCTTTTAAAAATTCCCTTCTGTTATAATAACTTTTTATAGCAAAGTCACCAAATGACGCATAGTCTTCAGGTTTCAGCAATTGATATTGTTTGATTTCTTTTATAGCTTTATCAGTGAATTTCTCGTTAAAAGGAACACTTTTTTTAGTGGAAACACTAGCATCTTCAACGGGGTTATCATCAGTATCAATATTACCCATTTGTTGTATTTCTCGCTGAGTTTGTAACTCACCTGAAAGCTGTTTTATTCCCTCGTGAGTTTTTTCAGTTTCTGTAGCAATCTTTCCTAATACATCAATAATAGGTACTGCTCCCTCTTTAGGGATGTCGCCGTATATAGCACGTTCTGTTGCAAGTTTCATATCTTTAGTGGCTTTAGTTACAGGGGCAAAAAGTTGTTCGCTTCCAATAGAAAAGTCAGTCTGCGCTTGCTGTCTAAGTTGTAGTTTATCTCGCACGTTATCTCGAATTGGTATAAACTTTTTCAGTAATGCTAACCTCTCACGGGCTAGTCTGGTAGTTAATGCTTCTGAAGTCATTATTGGAAATGCTAACGATTTTTCAATTGTCGGTTTCACTTGCATCAATCAAACGTCTTATAGATTTCACTTTCAAAGCAATCTCTGACCGAACTTGGTACTGTTCCCCGAGTTTCTTTCTAATTGCTTCAACTATACTAAATAGCCGAATGAATAAATTAATATCATTGTTATACAAAGAAGCATTAACCGCTTTTTGGATTCTTTTTATCAGTGAATACATTTTAGGTAGAACATATCTTCCATGTTTCAATTGTATATCAATTTGTTCAAATTCATTCAAAAGTCTGTCTTCATTCAAAAATTCAGAAAGTACGATTCCTTGATTTCTTAAATTTGATATTTCTGTGATGATAGATGTAATATCTTGAAATTCCATTTATTATTACTAATGTATTTGTATCTTTAAAATATTTTTATATACAAAAAAACAAAACATATACAATGCCCGTCTCTTCCTCATTCGAGTTTCGAGGCAAGAAAGGGCACATACATTAAAGACTTATACAATACCCTAACCCCCCAATCGAGTTCAAGGGCGGGTTATATGGGTATTAGACGTGAAATCCAAGTGATTTCTTTACAAACATTGAACATATAACATAAAGCCTCATTTGGAACCTCTTTCGCGCCAAACGACGTCAAAGAGGCCCAGAGGGGGGACAGCACATTCTTGGAACTCATTTAGTGCCTTCGCATTATATAAGCCCAAGGGCCACAAACATAGATCTCCCAATTGGAAGCTCTAACGTAACAAATGCTATATTAGGTCTTCCGGAAGATATGTTGTGGGGGGGACAGTACATTACATATAGGATGATATATATACAATGAATGAATATTTACAATGAATGAGTATTTACAATGCGATTATATAGGATATATACAATGAATGAATATTTACAATGCGATTCAATGAATGAGTATTTACAATGAATGAGTATTTACAATGCGATTATAGGTTATATATACAATGAAATGATAGGATGGTTATATGATAGGATGGTTATATGATAGGATGGTTATATGAGGTATGATAGGGACAGTACAGGACGATACAAACATGAAACGACGGGGCGGACCTACACCCACTTTGCCAATCAAAAGCAACCCAAGAAATTAACCCTGGTTGCAGTTGAAAAAATTCAACCACACCATGTCAATGGCGTGGGAGTTTTAATTGGCAAAGTGGGCTTCGTTTTAAAGCCCCAAACTTATTACGGCTCATATTATATATAAGGTGAACTAATACTGCAGTGTCAATGTGTAGGTGTGTATTTATTTTTCTAGCATTTCATAATGAATACTGTGTAGTAATTTCAATGGAAGCTAAGTATTTAAATAAAACATTAAAACAAGAAATACAACTGTTAAATAATAGCAATTTTTTTATTAATTTCTATAATATTACGATTAAATAATCGTAGTAATAATGGATTTACATGACAAGATAACTCCGTAATGGGGATCCCCTGTCAATTCAGGACCTGCTATTTCTTGAATCGAGAATGATATTTTTCTGAATTTTATTACACATAGCCACACTAAAAAAACTAAACTATATGTAGCGCGTTTTACTACCCTGACCTCACTAATTTGTAATTTTAAAGTAATTTCATTTTCATACAAACGCTGTTAACGCCGTCTTTGTAATTGGGATTTTTAAAAAATCTATTAATAGACCCCTGGCCTTGGATCTCTGTCAAATAAATTGTCTACCCTGTATAGGTTTTTCCAACAAAACCCTAACTGCTGTTCTCAATACAGTCTTTAGAAACAAGAAACAATAACACAAAATCAAAATCCGTACATACCTGATTACGTATACCGAGTTAACCATTAAATACGTACATGAGATCACACACATCATTAATTCAATCCAATTTCACATGTATTCTCGGACGAATTTCATATCCGGGAATCAATATCGAAAGTAGGATAGTCACGTGACGATCAGTAGTAATGAGGGGAAATACGGAACAAAATAGTAATTATTAAGAGTTATCTTGTAAATAAGAAAACTTTATTCTATGTCCATTTTTCTTTGAGATAGCTGTTTGATAAATCCCTTCAGCAACTTTTCGTACTGAAGGCATACATATTCCAAAATATTTTCCCGCAGCATTCATTGAATGAAAAACTCTTTCTTCATTCGTCGTTGTATCAAATGACTGTACTGGTCTCTTTCCAACTGACTTACAAGTCCCTGTCTTTCCTTTTTTTATATTCTCTCTTTGAGAAATACACTGTAAATTGGAAATCGCGTTATTTTGAATATTAGAATCAATGTGATCAATAACACAGCCATCTTTAATCGGTCCCATATAACACTCAAAGACTGCCCTATGACAGAGATATCCCTTTCCTCCAGCAGTAAATTGCAAGTATCCCTGATTATTAACAAAACCAATTGGTTTCTTTAGTCTACAGTGTCTAACAACACCATTACGAGATATTTCATAATTAACGAGTATTGGATGTGGTCTGAATTCTTGCTCCATTTATATAATAATACTATTTGTCTAATTCATTATTTGCTTTAATTATAAATCTATTAATGTAGTCTTGAGGGGTTTTTATGATTTTGTCTTTGACAGAGTCATGGTTAGGGTCAATGATGGCGTTTTTTATTCGTTTATCATAATAACGTTTCAATTCTCTAAACCGCTTACCCCCACAATTGATACATAATTGTGATTTTCCTCTCACACCCACCCCACAATTTATGCATGGGGACGGGCCTGTCGAATTATTTCTGACACTCTGTAAGTGATATCCACAGAATTCACCTCTACACGATTTATTGCATGGGGTTACTGATCCGATCATAAGCCATTTGCAGTGATTCATTATATATAAACAAACTTTTCTATTTAAATACTTGTCTTATTTATATGAATGAAGAATTCAAGAGATTATCGGCAATCAAGCCTCGGAAAAATATTAAATTCAATCTTGATAGAACTCTCGAAGACGTACCAAAAGAGAGAATAACTAATAGAATTCTGATTAGAAAAATACGAGATTGTGTTCATGAGTTTAAACAGGATGATGCATCACACACCTGGTCAACATTTAGAATTGATGGTGTTGTTGATGCTAGAATGAATGATGAAACAGCAGCTATGATACTATCACAACTTGGCAATAAACGGTATTTTATCAGAGTGAAATTCATTATCAAATTAGAATCGGGCGAATATATTATAAGAGACAAATTTGTTCCAATTCTCAAAGATGGGACATCAGTCATTGTTAGCCGTTATTCCAGACCAGGGCTGTTAACTGGAATTGATAAACCATACTATGAAAAAGCGTATCCAGAAACAGCAGTCGTTTATGGGATGTATCCGTTAAATAACCCTGACATTGGAAAACTAGCACCAATGAAACAGTCAACGTCAGCGGAAAAGCCACTCAACTGTGTGGCACAAAGAGTCTTAGAACATTTTACAAATGCACTCCGTGGGAATAAATTAACCGATCTAAGACATAAAAAAATAGATGAATGGGAGCTAACAGTGAAAGAGAACGGAGCAACTATTTCCGATATAGCTAGATTGGAAAAGTCGTTGAGATTTCCGATAACCGTTTTAACGATAACTGGCGAAGTATTATACGAATCAAAATACAATAAAAACGGAGCTCCAATCAAAATTATTGATCATAACAAGCACGCATGGACATCCGCGGTTACAATATTCCCGCGAGACAGAACAGTGAAGTATATCCCAGAAGAATTCATCAAGGATGGTATTCTCACTGAAGAAAGATTATTCGATGCTATTGCTAGTTTGTGTAAAAACGACCCTGTATCAGTATGGCTACTTCATAGTTTTGAAGATGAAGAATGTCAATTCAATCAATTTGTGAAACCTAACGGTGAATTATATCGTAGTGAAAGTCTACATAATAGGATGAAAAATCTAGCAATAAGTCTCAGTGAAAACGCTAGCGTTTTTAATGAAAATCCGAAGATTACGAACAGTTACTTACAAATTGTTTTACAATTCCATCAGTTGCAGCTCATTTTGCAAGAAAGAAAAATAATTGGAAACCAACACGAAAAGAGTTTTTACAGGATGTTCAATCCAGCTGTTTGGAATATTATCATGGCGGTCTATGGAACGTTAAGTACAATCGTGAGAATATGATATCAGTTGATATCGTTGCCTGTTATCCAGGAAGTTTTCTAGGATATGGATTCGCTGGTGAGTATTTTAAACGGTTTGGACACCCCACACATGAAATGACTCGCGTTGCTATTAATGGACCACTGCCTGATTTTGATTTGACCGGTTTTGCTTGCGTAGTATCATTTGAATTCGCTGAAGGACTTCATCCGTGTTGTTATGTTTGGATTGGTAGACACATGGCTGAAAGGATGTGGTTACCAATAGTGTTATTGCGATATATGATTGATTGTAAAGTGTTAGTTTCGTTGATTGTCAGCGAAGCGATTATCTCATATCGAAAACAAACCAATGTCTGGTTACCAGAACCAGAATGTCTTGATAGTATAATCGATAAGTCTAGAAAACATATTGATGCTGACGAGGAGTACATTATTGAATGGTCAAAAAAGATATTTAATCAACGAAATAATGAAGCAAAGGATCTCGGCCGAAGAATAATCGGTAAATTTACACAGGGTGGAAAAAAATTTAACTTTAAAAAACAATCCTCACGATTGATTATAGATGATGCCGAATACGACTTCGTTATTAAAGATGCAGTAGAGAAAAATAGATACGCAAATTGTAAAACAGCCTTCTTGTCCAATAAAACAAAGTTAGGTAGAATTGTTACTTACAGTGATGGAGAAAGCTCTGCATATCTACATTTGAGAGCTTCTATGCTGGGTTATGCATCTATCAATTTATTTGCAATGATAAATAGATTTCCTAGTATAGCAGTCAGAGTTGCAATTGATTCAATGTATGTCGATAAAAAATATATCAAAGAGATAACTAAATTTACTAATAGCGAAGAGACTTGGGGAACATGGCGAATTAAACAAGAAATACAACGCGATTATTCTGAATCAGCAGACGTTGAGATTAAAAGCAGTTACCTGAAGAACGATAATTCTATCAGTGAAAAATCTATGTCTAAAGCACCACCGATATCAGATCCAATTTGTAGATATAAAACAGTTTATTTAAACGGTTGTGGTGGATCTGGAAAGACAACACGTGCGATAGAATTATATCGAGAGAGAACGTCCATGATTGTACTCACACCAACCCATAGACTAGCGAGAGAGATCAAACAACGAAATGTTGAAGCTTGCACGTATCATAGTTTTTTTCGATACAAGGGCGATGCTTGGACTCCTGAGCGAATGGGTGAGAAATTTATTCCAGCGGTTATTATTTGGGATGAAGCATGTACTGTTTCAGAAGATGTATTAAAAATGTTTCTTGATTGGTTATTGCAAAAAAATACAAAAATTATATTGTGCGGCGATCATGGTCAACCACCACCATTTGTTGGTAGAAGTCCACATAATTGGTTAAAAGGATTTGTTGATTATTACGAAGAAATTGATACTGACTATAGAGCACTCGATGAGCAGTTACGTGAGTTTAAAAAACTAATTAGATTACAACCCGATAGAATTCAATGTGAAGTAGCGCGTGAAATAATTTCTGAAACACCTTTGAATGATTTTTGGGAAACATGGAAACCAAATGATTTTGTAGTAGCAAGTAGAAAGATAGTCAGAGACGCACTTCAGAAAAAGTTGTTTGAGCTACACAAGAAAAAATTCCCAACGTTTCCAGTGCCGTTGTGTTATAGACCATTGGATACACGAAAGCAGAATATTGAAGTTGAAATTCCAGGCCAGACGGAGAAACAGATTCTAGTGTTAAATGATATTGTGCTAGTTGATATCAATACTGTAGAAGATGCATTATGCGCTGATAAATCACCATGGACGCTTGGTTATGTAACAACAATACACTCGTCACAAGGATTGACCATCACGGATACAATTGTTTGGATAGTTGATAATCGCATTGAATGGTCAAATTTAGTCTATCTCGCAGTGTCCAGAGTACGACGAATAAATCAACTACGAAGGATTGTTTTCGATGATGATTTTAATGCAAACGATGATAACACTGATATTAGCATCATTAATAAAAAACTCTCTGGCTACAAACAGCAGGACAAAAAAAAACAACGAGAATTTGATATTGATGCTGAAGTAATAATTGCATTAAAAGAACAACAGAATAATCACTGCGCCAGTTGCAATTGTATAATGCACTGGCAGTATTCGGATAAAGACCCTCGACAATTCACCGTAGACAGAAAAAATAACAGTCTTGGTCATGTCAGAAACAATGTGATGTTGACCTGTCTTGAGTGTAATAGACGTAACGGAGCTAGTTAAGACCATGTGGCGGTAATTGAGTATCGTCCGGAATGACTTGTAGTTGTTCGCGTGTAAAACCACGCTGAGGTGCAGTTGAATCCAATCTGTAGATTGGAGGTCTACCAGTTGATCGCGTTATAGTTGAAATTTTATGCGTAGTAACACTCCATATAGGATCAGTAGCTCTTCTTTTACCGCCTTCAAGCTCTCCTGGTTCGTATAAATATCTCACAGTAACATCACCGAGAAGTGGCTGAGTGCTAACCCGCTGCGGTTGTTCGGGAATATATTCTTTTTTTATTGCAATATTTGGTTTCATATTAATAGTTCGAGTAATCTCATTATTTAACGCTGCAACTACACTCGGTAACCTTTGGACCCATTCACGAGATCGTTTTTCTTGGATGAATTCTTTTGCATATTGATATCCAAATAACCGTTCTGCAAGAGTTCGATTAAATCGTTCTACAATTGCCTGATCACGATGTAACGCAGTATGCCCCCGTCGTATTGTAACACTATGAGTTTTCATTGTTGATAGAACAGCACCTTGAAACTCTTTGCCAGGATCAACTTGTAATAGATTTGGCCATCTTAGAGGACCTCGTCGATAAATCCTTTCAAATGCAGAAGCGACTTCAGAAGCTGACTTTGTTTTCAATGGTTCTGCTTGTTTAAATCGACTCGCAATATCAACTACAGTTAGCGCGTATTTGTAACCATGGTCATGTGGTAAAAACAATAAATCAGCCTGATGAACTTCATTGGGTACGGTAACATCAAAATGAGAATAATTAATTTGTTTAGGCGGTGGTAGATAAATTTGCCATATAGCTTGTTTGGATAACCAATCTTTTGCAGTGGATTTTTTCACTTTTGCAGCGTTAGCGAGTTTACTGATTGCTGCTTTACCCCTCCAGTATCCTTTCGGAGAATAATAAATAGATTCCATACTATAAAAACACTGGTGTTTTCAATTACCAGCACCTAACACTAATTTGCCTTTCATAGCTGATTTGACCAACCATGAAGCCAATTTTTCTTTGAAGGATTTATCGGGAATAGCATTTAAGGCATGAATTAATTTTACATCCGCGATATGTCTTTGTTGCAAATTATTGCTTTTATATGCAACATCATGAGCATGACATGCCTTATCAATAGCATTTATCGGATACTCACCAGGCCGGGGTTGATTTTGATCATCAAGTCTGATATCTAATCTCGTTCCGGGACCACAGTAGCTATATCCTGGAAGGTGTTTTTCTCCGGGGTATTTTGCCCATGGGGTTCCGGGGAGTTTTCCAAGTTTTGCGGCAATATCACCTCCGAGTTGCTTTTTTTTAAAAATTTAGATTTTTAAAAAAAAGCACATGATTTAAACAACAGAAGGAAGTCTAAGTATTTAGTTGTAATTCTTGTCTAATCTTTGATCATCAGTGTTTTTCACTAACACAATATAGAATTTTATTTATATAGTTTTAAAAAATATAAATGATTTTTCAGCGTACTAAAAGAAGAGATGAACCGTTATAAACAAGATACGTTACGATTTGCTGATGAATTTTGAACGGACCTTCTTATCGATAAGGAGACATAATAATGCTATATCGTTAATCCCCGATGTAATGAGTGGGATAGTCTCTATACAGTTGATCTTTAGATGTAAACGTTTCAATATTGAAAGTTGACTAAAATATTTTAAAAAGCATCAAAATTAAAGAAGAACTTAATCGACTATGATGATATTAATGGATGCTTCTATCAAGATACTCAAAATAACAATATATTTCGAAAATTCAACTTCAATAATAAAAAGAACCATCGCAGAATATTTTCCCGATTGGGCCATTAATAAAAAATGAACTTTATATTCAAATACAAGAATATTACTCATAATTAACATGATATCGCGTAAACTAAAAGTGCCATTTCCCCTTGTGTATTAATGCGTGATAACATACCTAACAAAGGACATAAAATGTGTTCAACACTGGATCAATGGATTTAAAAATTTTTAAACTCACTCCAACACTGCCCAATGGTATTTGACATAATAGTTACACCACCACGTCACGATATGTATTTGATTTCGACTCAAATATTCTTAAAAAATCAATGATGTATATGTATTAGAGTGGGCAAATGACACTATTTTGCGACGAAGTTCAGCTATTTTGGATTTACTTTTGAAATTATTTGCGGCTTATAATTCGCAAATGGGTCTTTATTATTCTTTTTGGTGTACAATTCTTTGAAGTCCATTGGTATTCGCTGAGCTTTATCGATTTGTCGCAAAATTTTAACGTAGAAGGCATTCATTTGAGTGTGGTATATATCAAGATTCACGACAAATCGTAGGGGGTTTAATCTTTGTATTGTTCAAATATGTTTCGAAGAACATTGCTTGATACTTTATCGTATTTTTCCGTAAATATATTCGTGTAGGGTTATTCAAACCCTCGGACTTACCTTTCTATCGTTATGGAAATTTCATGTTTTCCATGTATTCACTTTGCAAGCTAATTAATTTACAAGTAGAGATGTAAGTGTGAATATATATATATATATATATATATATATATATATATATATATATATATATATATATATATATATATATATATATATATCAAACATTTTGTTCTTAGAAATGATAAAACTTGAAACAAAGATACAGTAGATTTTTAAAGAAATTTCATTACCCACTATCAAAATTGCAGCTCCTAGCTATCAAGTATAGTGTTTTATCATGTTATTATAAAGCAAAAATTTGATCATACTAGATACCTTAAGACGACTTTCGAATAGTTTTTCATAGCAATTTTGTTAAGAAGATATTTGCTACCTTTTGCAAAAACCTTTGACCTGTCGAGGTTTATGATGATTATTGTATAACGATTTTTGCTGATTTTGATCCTGTAAATTTTCATACTTGTAATGAAAGTGCATCTCTTAAGTTTTCAAGATGCGGAAAATATTTGCTATCGTCTGATCTATTAAGGGAATGATTGATTATTTCATACATACTAAAACAAATACAGCATACATTTTGCTTCTTAGTCCAACAAACTCTCTCACAAGCACAACATAAATTCGTCCTTAAATGTTCCAATAACTTTCTTGTTCGAATTATCATGAAATTCACTACCTGTTGGATAATCCGATAATCAAATAGTTCTTTATTATCGTAAATGTCCTGATAGACATCTTCACAATTTATATTACAAACTAGCGAATCCGTATCAGTAAATAACAACTCCGAATCTGGCCATTGCTTTTAGTAAAATTATAGTGACAACTGTACAACCACTTTGATATGTCAAATACAGCTGCACCAACATAAATTGGCTTATTTAACTTTATATCTGTCTTTCGTCGTTGTATTGCAGGAAGATTTTCATTAATGTTCATGCTAACAAAACCATCGTCATTAACGAATATATTTCTGCGAGTCATGTTATTAACAATCTTAATATTTACACGTTTCCGTGTATTTTCCAGTCTAGCCGAACACCGAGTTGATAATCAACTTTGAAAACGTTTTTCAAATTCGGTTTTAGCCACATGACGAAATTTTGTGTTTAGGTCAATATAATCTGCCATCCACAGCGCCTGATTAAACTTTTACACGCGGTGAACTTTTCTCAGAATTAGTCCAGCAAGTACTGCATGATTTAGATTTTTCCAATGCATAATGTAATTTCTTTTATCTATATAATTTGGAACTAACTTGTTCACAACATAATTTTTTGTAGTTGTCATTGCTCGTTGTTCAGGTGATAATAGACTATAATCAGTTGTCATTGACTCTGCGCAAAACGGATAGTCGTAATGTAGATCATATAAAGAAATGGGATAAACTAAATCAACTTCATTAAACTTATGAAATATCTTTCGGAAGATTTGTGTTAGTTTCTTTCAGAAATTGATTGGAGTTAGACAATGAAATCAACTGCAAGGCATTGTGTGTTTCTTTCACCCATAAAAGTTCACTCAATCTAGATAAATAATGTAACTCGACGGAAGATTTGTATCATGTTTTAAATTCTTTGTTATAACGCTGATTCCGCCTGTAATGCCTTTTTCAATAAAGTCAAACATATCGAAATCTGTTAAGAGATATAGTTCTATTTTGCTCGTTTTAAGTAGAACATCCCATGACAGCCCTGCAGCAGAATAATACCAACAAGGTTCTAATACGTTTTTTTCCATGACAAACTTGGCGAAAATTCCCGTAAACATCTGCTAACAATAATAAATCTATTTTCAGACATAAATCGTGATAATCACAAAGCGAGTTACAGCCAAATGTATTCAACATATTTTTGCGTATATTTATAATCGTCATTTATGATGTTTTCATTTTTGTATCGCTAGTAAATTTGTCTTTGTCAGGCAAAGAAGTTTCATTAAATCTACTCCAATCGTCAAGATACTCGTACGAAAAGATACATTATTTGCAAGATCAACATAGTTTTTACCGAAGCAAATTTGCAGATTATTAAAAGTACTGCCTGTGCTTGCAGCGCTGTTATCGAGCTCATCTAATGATGCTGCCATAAATTACTGCCAATAAAACGTAATTTGTCGAACGCAACTGACATATAATTTTCAAAATTATTTGGAATACATATTTACGTTAATAAATTTTAGTTTAGCTTAATATTTTTTATCACCAAAAGATACTACAATGAAATGACTGTAGTAGCCATGAAAGTTATGTAAAACGACGGCAATAAAATCTGGAGCATGAAATTTTAAATTGCAGCCGTTATGAGCTGCTCCTCTATGTTGACCTGTCAAATGACAATGATCTTGCACCTTATCAAGAACTCCGTTGGAGTCCACTAGCAACTTTTCACAGATATGACAATTAACTGCCTCATCAAACTCAAGTTGTTGTTTAGACATTACTCTAATTAGAACTGTTTATTGGTAATCTGTTAAAGATAATATAAACTTCGTCTATTAAATTTGTAAGTAACCACACGGTAGGAACTTTACTTATACATAACTTTATCGGAGACAAAAATTTATCAATGGCGCAACAAACTGCTTTAAAAGCTGCTCCTCAGGGAATATGCTGTTGTATTTATTTGTTACTGGATTTATGCGAATTGTTTTCTGCTCTAACTACAGGAAAAAGTAGATACTCGAAATCGGGGTAAATACCCAAAGGAATAAATTATGATTAAAATTTTTAAATTTTAATATTTTTACCATAAAATTATTTTTTATTTTTTTATAGTCCCTTCAAAAGCCAAATATTGTTCTTAACGGCAGCATCATCTTAATTTGACGTGATTCTGTTACAAGTTCTCTTCGCTTAGCAAAATTATCATTGTAACGTGTACTTCTTACGATAATTGTGTTATTAATTTAACTTAGCATTGTAGTACCATTATAAACTACTCCTGGTGGTGCTGTACAAAGATTAGTACAAACTCCAAAAAGTGAAACTCTTGTAGCGCTTGCATCATCTTTTGTAGCTGTTGCGGATATGCCAAGCACAGCTGCATTAGCTATAAATCCGCTCACATTTGAGGCATCTGCAGCAGGATTAGCTACATCAACTACAGTAGTTGCTTCTGATAACGTTTCAACTGACGCAACAACACCCCACCAGCATTACCAGTATCTTTAAACCATATCATATTAGTTGCAGTTGAATTGGAGTAATCAAATGGAAAACGAAATAGTATTTAAGATTGTACTTGCAACTTGTAAGTGATTTTAAATATCTTTGACAGTTTGATTGGACAGCAGATATCGAGCACTTCTAAATAAACACCAGCCATTACTTACTTATAAGAGCTACTACTTGTGCATTGGCTGAAATTTCTGCAGGTGGCTTAGGTATTGTCATAATCCGGCTACTTACTTCTAGAATTGCCTTATGAGGCAGTAGAAATACAGCATCGTCTCTTGTATTAAATTTTCTGAAGCCAGCCTAATTAGGATCGTTAGAATTTTCATCAAGATACTCAACATATTCAAATTCAGTTACGGTATTATCTGTGTCATACGTTTCTGCTAAAGCGAGATAAATTTTACAGACATTTTTTTTATTTTTTTAGGTTTTACAAAATTATTTTGGAGCTGTTACTTATCTATTAAGATTTGTAAAATCTGCTAGTCAGTTGGTAATTAAAGGTTCTTTTGTTATTGCTATCATTGCGAGTTGATTTTCTTTTGTTGCTTCGATTTCTGAAATTCTTAAATAACTTGTGTGATTGTCGGAACATTGCTTTGTGGTGCGCCTTTTATTTTGTCAGATATTTTTGTCCCACAGCAATTCCAGCAGCAGATGCAGCTCCATGTGTAAAAGCTTTTAATACGTCAAGTGCACTTGGTGCAACTTTATTAGCTAGTACTAGACTATTTTCAACACTTTTAGTAAATGTTTTCTATAAATACTTCTATTTTTCTTCTACAATTTTAATTTCTGCTTCATTATATCTGAGGTTGTATAATTTTGTCAACTTACTGTTGTTCACGCCTACGCAACGTGTAGGTGAAGGTATTAGGTAACAACTTCATTATTTAAATCCAACAGTCTTCCAGACTGATCTGTCAACTGCATATTTACTTCTGTTTTTCGATTTTCAACATTTAACGGGTAATAAATAATATGACGCGGACTAATTTGCATGAGAGGATCCGGTGGAACTTCTCGTGAAAAACTGAATATAGTTTGTCGTTTTCTGCCTTTAGCGGAAGACAAACCAGATGCAAAAGAACCATTTACCAATATTGTGTGTAATTTAGTTATATTTAGTGTCAGTTCTCCCTTATACATGACATATTCATCACCAACATAAACATAATTTTGATGCTTAAAACCTATCAATTATGCAATTCTTGTTAGTGATATAAAACTAGGTTTAAAACCAATTTTTACTTTTATTCTACCTCGCAATGTATTATAATTCGGTGCTAGCTTAAAATCATTTCCGTTTCCTTTATTTTGTATTATAGGTTCCTTCTTTGTTTTATTCAGATCGTTTATGATGTAAGCGACTTGCTAAAATTGTAATGATGTCCAGGTAGCAGTTTTTGGTGGATATATAACAGTAATATCAGGATTTGATTCTCTGCTTGCTGAAACAATTTCTCTTTATTTCGCATCGACGTCTTTAACATCTGCTTGTGCAACAACAATGCCATCTTTCAGAATTTTAACTTTTTTCAACTATTATCGCGAGTTCTTATAAATCCAAACTCATCATTGATTTTGGTCTTAATGTTTGCCATGGCATTCCAGCAAGTCCATGATATTAATTCAATATCGTATTGTTTTCCACGATTTAGTTCTATTGGTGGATTATATGTTACGGAAAAATTTGCGCTATTTTTATCAGATTGACTAGAGCCTAATAATAATGTTGCTGACTATTATTATTATTATTATTATTATTATTATTATTATTATTATTATTATTATATTTTGATAAAATTAAGTCGCTGCGATTAAGTATTTGTCAGATGTTACAATATTTCTCGATCTCAAATTATCATTTATGTCAATTATTTCACTGTCGATTTTAGTACAAAACATTCCGTTTCTTTTGATAATATCAATATCATTAATTTGCCAATCATTTCAGTAACTTTTGCGAATAATCTAATACCTGTTCCTATTATTTTTTCTCTATATACTTTTACGCAACTTTTATTGAATAAATCAAATATTTTTTTTTAAAATTCCACCCCTACCGTAACCTTTTTATCTACCTTCAATTGCGGACTCGTAAAAGGTAATAGCTATAATACCCTTCCTGATTCTATACAAATAAGTGGAAACATGTCTTCATTTTCAACAGCTGTATCTAACTCGCTATTAGCCTCATTATTGTCTGTTATTTTTTATAATATATCATTAAATCTGTAGTATTTATCCTTTGCCCAAGTTTTTATATTATCAATATCATTTATATCTATGTTTCTTACAAATTCATTGTATTTAACATCTGATATCAGTTCATTTGCTTTTTCTCTAAAGAAATGTCTTCGCTTTCCAAAGTCCATACACTTTACTCTATGACTCTTTCATGGACCTCTTTAATATCGTTTATTTCTTCTGATAAATTTATTAAAATATTTTTAATCTCCGGTGTAGTTAAACCTGCTAATATTTGTTCTGGTGTCAGCGGATTATTTATTAATCGATCTAGTGCAGCTTGTCTATCAATATTTGCTACAAGTGCCTCAGCTAATCTTTTTTTTCTTCAGATCTTTTAACAATTCTTCCAGCAGTCGCATCTTTTTTCTTCTTCTTTAATCCAAGTAAACCTTTTTCTTGTAATTTCTTAACTTCTTCTGATAGTGGTTTAGTTTCGGGATGCTTTCCGAGAAGAGATTCAGTAACTGGTTTGAGGACTGTGACTGATGTTTCTGCTGCAGCAGCTTGGGCACGTCGTGCTGGCAGTACTAGCTGTGCAAATCTTGCCTGAGAGTTTGCAAGCTTATATACATATTATATATGTTTTCTATATTTTGCCTGTTTTTCATTAATTATACACTATTTTGTATACAAATATTTTGATAGTTGTTGATACAACATTAAAACATTTTACTTGTATCATTTATTAATTTATCAAACAAGATTTGTTGCTGTTGCTTGACGATATAGTTCAATAACTTTATCTTTTGTTATATCGCTGGATTGTTCGTTCAAAATATTTAAGACTTGGAAATAATGTAAAACAACCAGTATTTCGCCTAATAAATCTGTCAACATTATAATATCCCTGAGCGAGATAAATAGAATTACGTTTCTTATTTCGCAACAGTGAAAAACTCTATCTGATTGTATTCATTTCCTCATTATTTAGCGGAATATAATCAAAAACAACTATTTTATGTTCGTAATATTCAGGGTGATTAACTGGAACAAGTTTTTCTGGTTGTTTGATAATAAAAATCTTCGCCAGCCTCAAGATCATTGCGAAGTTTGTCATTATAATTGCTAAGTAATTCATATTTATCTTGCTGCGGATTAATTGTGTAAATATAAACGCGATCGTAGTTAAAATTATTTCCTAGAAGTAAATTCTGATTTTATTCATTTCCTCGCTATTTAGCGGAATATCATCAAAAACAACTATTTTATATTCGGGCGAATCGAGTTGATTAACTGGAATAAGTTCTTCCGGTTGTTTGATGATAAGGAAATCCTCGCCAGATTCAAGATCGTCACGAAATTTGTCATTATAATTGTTATGTAGCTCGTACTTATCTTGCTAGGGATTAATTGTGTACATATAAACTCGATCGTAGTTAAAATTATCTCCGAGAAGTAAATTCATTAGCAAATTTCTTTTTCCAGATCCAGTTCTACCAATGATAAGATAATGACAATCTGGAAGCTCATTGTTATGTTTATATTTTACCAACCGCTCTGTATCAAAATCTAATATCGACGATTCTTCCATTACTATTATGGTATATAATGTTATCAAGCAGTAAATAGTTTTTATTCGAAATTTTGAACAACAGTAGGAGATTCAGCGTCTGCTCAACAAGGTGACTTATCTAAATACGCAACTCTCGACCAACTAAAGAATGAAATTACTAATTTATTAAATATCACAAGTGCTAGTCAAAAGGAAGTTGTTATTTTTCAAGATAAAGAAGGACGATTAAAAGCGAGTAATATACAACTGTCCGATGTAATTATACGTATTCCAGCTGCAGCTGTTAATAATATAGTTACTTTTGCTGATTAAGGTAAAATGCAAATATACGGTAAGCTAGTTAATGATCATGCCAAGAAATCTGGCGATGTATTTACTGGGGATATTGTTTTGTCAGAGAAAAAAAATTACATATCTCGGAAATGCGACAGAAGAAACAGTCGCATCAACGAACAAATATGTAGATGATCAAGAATCTAAGTATTTATTAGTACGCGGTGGTATCATGTATTCATTTCACAATATGAACAACGTTATTAGTAATTTTTGAACACCATAAACGGATTTCGATGCTGCACCTAAAAATACATTAGCAACAATTAATGTTAGAATTGCAGCATTTAAGGCTGAATATAGTAATCATGTACAAAGGTTTCTTAATTTTCATAGAAATTTAAACAGAACTAATAATGAATTTGTTTGAACTCTATAAGCTGTTGATATTAAACTAGCTGACATTAACGCAAGACTTAACGATAATGTAAGTGATATTCCTAATAGCGTTTTAAAAACTAATCTGATTAAAATTACTCACGGACGAGCTAAAAATATCTTGTACACAGTAGCATCAGACAAAGCTACACGGTCACAGCAAAATGACTCTCAAACAAAACGCAGAGCTCACTGGCGTATATAGATTCTCCATTGTTAGCAGTGCAATGTTTAGTATATTTACAACATTTCCATGGCGTCCTTCGACTCATGATTTTTCCTGAACTGTGTCCATTGTGTTAAACAAAGATACCGAAGAAACGTTTATGCTGATAGCGATGATATAAAATTGACTACAGCGACTTGCTGGTGGTGTATTGAATTTGCAGCTGAAACTCCCGAACTAGTTACATAAATTACGGCATAAAAGATCTAAAATAAATAGTATATAATGAAACAAAATATAGTCCATTTCAATCATATTTCAGAAAACATTTCCTAACAAGATGTTGACGGTCTGGATGCACTATTACATATATTATCAAACAAATCTTTGGTGAGTAACAAATGTTACAAATACTATACCTAAGTACTTCGAATGATATCATATTTGCCCTTTCTAATGACTAGCTCTGGTATATTTTCAAGTGGCGCATCATTAAATCTGTTTTTGTTAATAATATCCGTCGTTGGTGTTTCTCTTGCCGCAGCATGTAAAAAAGTTGAGCCTCGACTAGCAACTAAAAGAAATGCTTGCTAAACAGCAAGCATCACCTATAAAAATTACTTTATCAAATTCGATCTTATTTGTGTGTATAAACTATGATATGGACGATTTAATACGCGAGTTCCGTATTATTGACAGTATGTTAACATAAATTCTGCCAATGAGAGTTAGCAAATATGGAAAGGATTATAATTAAAAGCATAGTAATGGTAAGATGTAGAACAAAATAAGTTTGAAAAACTTTTTCACACTTACCCGTTTACCTGTAAATTCTCTTGTAAAATGATAACCAAGAGAAAATTCTATCTCTCCTATATGGTGTCCACGTGGAATTTCGGTAATGACTGAAGGTTAAAAACAGGTAATTTCCAATGGATTTTTAGAATATAACGCCTACGCAATTTACTCATAATGGAAAGTATAGTAAGGTAAAATGGTCTCAAACAAATGTTTTGTTCGATAAAATGTTTGCAACAGAAAAGTTCTGAAACTCCCACTTATATACTATAAAATTCTGTGAAAATATATAGCAAAATCGTATGAATGACAAAATGCGTTGTTTTTTGAAAAATGAAATATAAGTATTTTCGTTTCATGCGCGAATACTCGCAGATGCTGCAAAAACCTTGTACACGTCTCACTACTGTAAATGATCAATAAGTGCGTCACACGGTTCTCCTAGAGATTAAATAATGCCGTCATCAATATGGAATTTGCAATGATGCAATGGATTTTAAAAGAATAACAAAAATTAGACGAAGATTGCTTCATTCGCCCACACAAAATACATATACAGAAATGTGAATTTTTCAAGAATGCCTATCGAGACGGATAAAATTGTATTTTGTGTTCATTGTTGGACGTTAAGGTGAGTACAATTGTTTTAACATAAGTTTGATAAATAGTAATTATAATAGGACATTTTATTATGCTTTGTAGGCTATGATGTCCTGCATTAACATAGCTTGGAAGACAAGGGCGCGATCCTTTCTAATTTAGAAACCTTTTTGATAAACGTCATGAATCCTCCTCGTATTTGAAAATAAATTTCTATTTTTTGAAATAAGAGAGGACTGATAGGTAATATATTTATTTTGAAATGGGTGGGTGATGGTAGAATATATTTATGTTGAAGTGGGCTTTGTCGAAATATATTTGTTTTGAGTATCTTTGATAGAACAATCCTAATTCTACCTACTACTCGCATTGTTTGCAAACTGTTGTCAAAACGGCAACAAATACAGACATAAATAAGAAGATTTTTATGTTCGAAACTAATAATTTTCCTACGTAAATTGTTTGAAATTTAAATATTCAAAAAACTTGATAAAACTGGATAGTAGGTAGTATTAACAAAATGTGCAATTTTTTATAAAGTGAAGTGATTGTCAAGGAAAGACTCATTGATCTCTTGCACCATTTGAAGGTAACGTAACTTGCTAAACAAAGCTAAATCAAGAAAGGAAAACAACATATAAATAACTTTGAAAGCTTTGCTATTGCTAGCAATGAAAGCAATTTCAATATTTAGTAGCGAAGAATATATTCACTTACTCCTTTGTTGAATGTACTCATGTTTTGAGTTTGAGTACTCATGTTTTGAGTACATCTTGTTGTATCCATTTCAGGAATTTACAATTCTTTGAATGTTCATCTTGCCCGAAGCAAGCTGAATGGAAATTTAGACTTTCCCTTGCCGTACACATACTATTCAAAATGAGAAATTCAACAAGATAAAATAAACTATAGTATATTTTACAGGAAATCGTAGTACATTTATTTAAACTTTCGGTTTCTTTTCATCTTTGACGGCCTCTTATAACTAACAAACCAAACAAAACGTTACAAAAATATATATGTAAATACATTCAGATAGACGTGTACATTAAAATGAGATAGAATGCAGAAAAAGTTAGAAGACCATATCCGGACATAAATATACTGACAGATCAAGATTACTGTAGTCCGAAAATACATCCCCGTTGGTTTGTACCCATCCCTACCGATTTCAATAACGGAAACATTTAATTTGATAAAAAGTGCAAGAAACATAGTCAATTCACTCATTGATTTATATTTTCTAACCTGAATGTGAGAAGAATTGCCATAACACCGTCATCGCCTGCGCATTGCATGCTTAACGGATGTTTTCAATGTAATAGACTGACATGCTTGAGAACCATTTCCAGTTTCTGGTTTAGTCCATTTTCAGCAAAGGGGCGCATGCGCGACTAAATATGTACATACATTGGTCGCCTGTTTCCGATATTTACAATGTCGAATCTTGCAGAGGAAAAGAATGACAAAAAAATGCCTTTCACTTGGATTTAGCAAGCGGTTTCATTAATATGTTCACGTGTGCAAAGGAATATAATTCCAAAGTCAGTTATTGCAATTTACGGAATTATCCGGCAGTTACCGAATATAATCAATTACGTCATTATGTTGTCGGATGGAAATAAACTACCCCGTAGTGTACCGAATATGGTGCCGTGTTAGTATGGAAAGTCCGTTAAGCATGAAAGGTACAAGGGGATGCAAGTATTAGTGCCATTCTGGTGACAGTCGGGTTAGAAATTATACATCAATGATTAAATTGACTTAGTTATGTGTACTTTTTATCACACTAATCTTTTTAGTTATTGAAATCGGTAGTGGGGGGACAAACAAACGGGGATGTGTTTTCGGACTATAGTAGGTCGAAGAGCGTTTGGATGCAGTTAGATTTTTAACAGAGAGAGAGAGAGAGAGAGAGAGAGAGAGAGAGAGAGAGAGAGAGAGAGAGAGAGAGAGAGAGAGAGACAGACAGAGAGAGTATGATGATTTATTTGTACTAAAATCTGACGGATTCGCGGACACTAATTTTATCTCTTTAACACTTATAATCTATTCATCTTTAACTTTTACGTGGATTAAAATATCCGACAATGCTACTTTTGAAAATTATTTGAGAATACTTACTTTTATCCAATATTTTGTTTTCTAGTCAGCAAATCTGTATCAGTCATTTGCAAATATCATGAAAACAACGGATCATAAACACCGCTTGTAAATGTTGCAATTTTGTAATATCAACCATGCATTTAACCAAGATCTGCTTAGAGACGTGGGCCATTTATTTCTAAATATAAGAATGAAAAATGACACGAAATGTGTTACTAAACTAAACAACTACTCGCCACAAAATCGGCATCACAAATTCTTTGAAGTTCAAATTGATACTATTCTTCAAATATGTTCTCATAATGTTGATCAATATGGTTGACATATCTAAACGAAAGACTATGTTCCCACTAATTTAAACATAACATTATCAGAGCTAATTATCTCCGGATGACGAATTTATTCCACAAACTTAAATCGATATATATATTGTATATTACCGTATTGTATCGTACAGTAACGACGGTGTTTTTTCACAATTAATATAATAATAAATTAAATGAATAAAAAGTATATGATAGAGTTCTAAATAAGTGCATAAGCGCAAATATGCTTCTAGATTCAACGTGATTGAAGTGGTAGCAAACAGCTCAGACATCGAACTGGAGCTGAGTCTAACATTGACCTATTCTGAAGTCATCGACCAAATTGATGATTGATGAACGCATAATTTTTTTCTTTAGCTCTATACATTTTGGTTTGGCTTGATATATCATGAGAATTATGGAACAGAACATCAATCTTTTACTTTTCTTCCAGAAAATAAAAGGAATAATTTTGTTAGGTGATTGTGAACAAATTGTGTTCCAACAAGCATGGAACGATGAATAGTGTTCAACAATAGTGAGACGAAATGAAACGATTGTGAACAAAGAACATCAATTTGCAAAAGATTATGTATGTCGGGATTGTATAGTTAAATGTATTTGCTATCACACAAAGCGCTGATTAATATTATATTTCGCCATTAGAACATACATAGTTTATCAACGAATTTATTTATGTATAGACGAAACGTGCCAAATCTCATGATAAAAAAATAAAATCTTGATTTTGAGTGTGTACCATCTTCACATTCAAACACTAATTATATGCCCTTCGTTGTCATAATAATATTTTATGCTAACATGGTGGGAAAAGGTTATCTTTCGAATATATTGTATTCAACACAGTTATTGTCGATACAGAAGATTATTTTTCTCTACTGTTTCTCACAATATCTTGTCCACTTCCTTCCTGTTTTTCCTCTTGGCTTCTACGAAACAAAGAAGGCGGAAGGACAAGTATTATTAAACTATCATATCTATTTGGGTCTTTAAATGTGGATCGTGCACGGTTGACATGTGTAAACAGTTTTGGCCCAAGCAATCTTCGTCTCTTATTAGTATTCCAGAAAACGCGTAGAAAACCTTGTTCGATCTTTATTCTTACACCAGAAAGTTGGCTACATCATTTAAACTGCGCATGCCTACAAACTTGAGTAACAAACAAAACAACAAATAACAACTGGATTAATGCAGTCATTTCTCTGTTTGGAAAATGCATGTGTCAAACATGCCTTATCTATCTGGATGGTGTGAAATTCAAGTTACTTTGATCCATAGTTAAATGGAATTATGCTTTCAGAGCTCACACCATACTCTATTCTACGTCTTTAATTTTTGATACGGTCATTTACGGTCACAGGAACTGTGCATCATTCTGTTCACAATAGATTACATCCTCCAGTTGGATAATACCTAACACTGTCAGATGGATATGTTGGTAAAATACCACATATAGTCAAAACATATAAACAAAGCATATATACATTCTGAAGTTAACATCAATTTTAACGCACAGTAAAAATTTGAAGTGAAAATACATATCACGAGAGACTATTATCAAACAGGATAGACCATTTAATTTATTCACTGTTGATAATCATGCATTTTGTTGTAAGAACAATGCATATAACTTTCCGCTCTGTCTGGTATATATTGGTAGCGTTCTAGAGTAACTTCGTCATGACTTGAATTGGATATTTCCTGTGTTACCTTCTTTAAGCCGTGAATATGTAACTTCGTGTATTAACTTCCATATTGGTGGCTTCATGTATTAATTTTTCTATATGCCTTGAATTGATGACTACGTGTATTAAATTCCAAATGTTCTTGTATTTGTAGCTTTGCGTATTAACCTTTTTGAATTGATAGTTTCTCGTATTTACTTCTTTTATTTATTGAAATGGCAGCCTACTGTATTAAGTTGTACATGCCTTAAATTTGTAGCTCTGTGTATTGAATTATTTATGTCGTTGAACTGCTAGTTTTGTATAATAACTGATTTGAATTGGACGCTCTTTGTATTAACTTCTACATTCCCTGACATGTTAGCGTCATGTATTAGCTTATATATGCCTTGAATTGGTAGCTTTGTGAATTAACTTTTAAGTGATAGTTTCGTGTATTAATTTCTATATGCATTGGTTTGGTTGTTTCGTGTATTAAATTATATATGCCTTAAAGTAATATCTTCGTGCATTACCTCCTACATACCTATGAATCGGTATATTTGTGAATTAACTTTGATATGCTTGGCATTGGTAGCTTTGTGTGTTAACATCTATATGCCTTGAACTGGTAGCGTCGTGTATGAACTTCTGTATGCATTGAAATAGAAAAGCTTCAAGCATTAACTTTGATATGCCTTGCGTTTTGGATAAGTAATCCGTGGTGACTGTTTAAGATGAGAATTAATCATTATACAGACAGCCATGCAAATGTCTGATACGTAAAATGGCATTTACTGACAACTAGGTTGCAACCCCTATGGGGATGTATGCTTATTTATTTGATGCAGAGAAGCCTATGTCATCAGCCAGTCATAGAGCCAGAATCGAATCTCAAAATAGTATGAAATAAAATTATCTAACGTGTTTGATAGTATTACTGTGTTTTGCAGCCATGATAAACTAATCAAACTCCTGAACAATTTACCAAAAATCTAAGTCATTCCTTTCATTTCAAACATTCTATACCATGGATTGAGATCGTTAAAAGAAGGGGAATAAAGAACAAATACTGATGTTGGAATATATGGGGGATTCTTCGGTTAAATTCATGTATGTATGTATGTATGTATGTATGTATGTATGTATGTATGTATGTATGTATGTATGTATGTATGTATGTATGTATGTATGTATGTATGTATGTATGTATGTATGTATGTATGTATGTATGTATGTATGTATGTATGTATGTATGTATGTATGTGTAGGTAGGTAGGTACGAGAGAGGTAAATAAAGACACAATCGAAAGATGACGATGACGAGAGACAACGAAGACGCTGAAGTTAAAAGTACACATATTCTACAATGTATTCCATATAACAAGCCATTATAAAGAAAACCCATGCAATTTAATTGCGTGTTACTACAATGTAAATACATATTTTTAAATTGGCACAATTCTATGTCTACATTTTTTATGATGCTGGCGCGTTTTATATCAAGGATAAGACAATGTGTTAGATGAAGTTATGGAAAGCTAAATGGAATAATTTTGTCAGCTATTTGCATTGTGTATTTTTTAATGCTAAATGTTCAATTTTATTTGTTGGGCATTTATCCATTTGCAACATATTTTCAGATATGATATATATCATCGCACAGCAGAGGAGCCCTCAGAAACATTTTCCTGGGGCAGGGGAAGGAAGGTAGGCAAACAGTAGTGGTCGGTTATTAAGAGTTACGGATGTGAGGGAAAACATGTTCCGAGGTGGCATTAGTTACTTGGATTATGGTTTCGTTTTATTTTGTTCGGTCGTGAAAGTGACAGTTTGATCTGGAGGAAATACTTGATTTCCTTCCTTAATATACTTTGTTATATATTTGGTTATTCACATTTGAAATTCATAATGAGCGTGAATTAAACTAATTAAACTCCTGAACAATTTACCAAAAATCTAAGTCATTCCTTTCATTTCAAACATTCTATACCATGGATTGAGATCGTTAAAAGAAGGGGAATAAAGAACAAATACTGATGTTGGAATATATGGGGGATTCTACGGTTAAATTCTTAGTGTTATGCATTTTAAAAAGAACATCCTACCGACATTTCATGAAAAATTATCAAATTTATTTATCAAGACTAGGTACTACAGCAGTTAATATTCTCAGCCATGGTAAGCTTAGAAAACTTATCTCCCTTTAAACATCGTTCATTCAATGAACATGGACATTAAACATAAAGGTTCATAATACGTTCCAATCAAGCTTCCTCGAGTGACATCCCTTTGACTACTTCAATTCTTGACAT
>JAEAOA010002337.1:297500-457500 GCA_016746295.1 Potamilus streckersoni | reverse complement strand
TTATTTACAGACCATTAGCAATTTAATAAGAGCACATTCAGCTACACGAGAGAATAATTTAATTCCGGCGATATAAAGATTTTCACGAGTTGTTATGCAACATTCCCATTATTACATAATTGATACAATGTTTTACTCTATCCGTGTTTTAATTTAGGTGTATGGACTATGCAGCATGAAATAAAGAATTCTTATCTTACATTAATTGAGACAGTAATTATCATGTTGGGGAGACATTGCCTAAATAAAATCATTATAAATGGGATTCGTTGCCAAATAAATTGTGTCTCAACGTCTTTGTTATCCTTATATATCAACGATTATTTATGTATCGTTTCAACCGACTATGGGCAATTATTTGTACTTCAAAACGTTGAGCAGTATTTATCCGTTGAATTGGTTGCAATGTTAACAATGCGTGTCTGTTATTTGAGTAGTCGGTTGTTAAGGAGATAACGAAATACTGCCGAGACGATAAGAGAAAGAAAGAGTTTTACAATCAATACTGGAGTGTAATTAATGGCGAAACGCTACTCACATCACATAGGTTATAGTTCTATTTAGCTATGATATCACTTCAACAGCATAGTAACAGGAACATTAATAAACATGATTAATTCAAGTTCTCGTACCTGAATAATATCATTTTCTTAAAATGTATGATTTGAACTTACTTTTTAGATTTCGATTCAGTAATTGAAATATCTAAACATCCTGAATGTATTTTATTCCAGTTTAAGACACTGAAGGAAGGTTTGATTTCACATCAGAGAGGTATTTATTTACTTGTGAACATGATGAGGAATTGTACACTTTATATATCCCAGCCCTCCCACTCTGGATCGATAAACAGACAGACAAAACAAACGGGTGGGTAGTAAGATAGAGACAGATATATTGATATTTATTATAGCGCAAATTCAAAACAATCCCGAGCACTTGGAGGTAAACAAGGTCTTCGTCAGAGGAGAGAAAAACATTTGCCCAATTAGTAAATACTAGGTGGGGAATCAATTTGACCTTCCCAAGCATTATTGCAGACTGTTACCTACCGCATTTATGATGCTGCTGGTTTGGGGACAACTGGTAGGAGTCAAATTAGTCATATCTCATATATGTGACATTCTTCTCGAATATGATTTAATAGCAGACACACGATTCCTCCATTTTCAGCTTTTATTTACTATTTGATTTTTGTACATATGGCATCAGTACACAATTAATAAAATCCGGTTCAGTACTCACGAATTTAGTCCCAGTCTATTTTTAGATCAATTTTTTCCTATCTCTGTTCGGTGGTGATACAAGAAATAGATTTTGGCATACTTGGTAAGGCTTTAAAGGCAATTGTTTATTCTATAGAAGTTGAGCTTATGGAGTGGTTGTCTGTGTGTATTTTGTCGACAGTGCACATTGAGTAATATCGTCATGGTGATGATCAGGAAGTGAAATGTGTGGTTTGTTTACAATTCAGCCTCTCAAAAATATGCAGGTCAACCCTTGACAAGAACTTCACCGTAAAGTCATCTTTGAATGTATTTTAGATTAACATATGATTTGTATTGATTGTCACACAATGGAAAGTTCAGTACTGAGAAACAAATGTAGAAACTAAATAGTAAAATTAATTGTGTTATATGGCCATATATCTTCTCTGCTGTACAAGCAGTCTGATCTTCACAGCGATTTGGTCAGACGTATTCATGACAATAACGTATCAAACATTATCTGCTAACTTGATAACATTAATTTCATTGAGAAGCCTGGCCCAAGAACACGTCTCTATTAAACACATATGTACATAATTATTGCCTTTTTACAAACCCTTTTCCAATGCAGTGAACCAATATATCATTTACATAATGGTCTCTGTCAAATAGTTCCGGTTAGTTAGTGTTTTTTATCTGTTTGAAATAGATCCTAGGTATTTATATCTTTTACTGACTGTATCTTTCCATGTCAGAAGCGATTATTTCATGGGTAATGCAATTAGATGGGAGGGTCATAATTGCTTTAATGTTGTGAATTTGCCCAGGCAAGGTGAGAGATTTAATTAGTAAGCAATGTATACAACACAACATTTCGCCTGTCAGACAATACGAACAAAGCCTTTTTTATTTTAATAATTACCTATACTGATAAAATACATAGTAAACTTGTTATAGGTATCCATTTGAACGCATTTTTAAAGGAGGAGCAAACAAATGTTTGCAGATAAAATAAATATATCCTCTACATGTGACATTGCAAATATATTTCACCTAGAGGCTTATAGTTATCCTAAAACTGTTTCTCTCCGTTAGATGTAGCCTAAATTATCTTTTATTAATCCCTCTTTGGTAAAATGTAGGGGGAGAACATATTAAAACCACACAATTAATCTCAGGTGACTTAATGTAAAATTCTAGGAATAGGGCAATCGATGAAGATGCGTGACCATCTTATCGATTCAGTTTCCTAAATTATTTTACACCATTTTTGTAATGATGTTCTGGTAGTAGAAATAAATGTTTAAATAGAGCTTCCAACATGGGAATACGAAACCAATTACATGCGCACCAAATGCGTTTATAAATCGTTGAGGTTGTCATATTGAACATTCAAGTCTAACTTTCTAAGATAATTCTGTCTGTAAATGTGGGTGTTATATTTTTATATCAAGTATTCAGACGAAAAACAATATTCACTATCAACAAATTTTCACACTGAAAAAAAATTGATAAAATTAAATAGCATTGAGAATATTAAATGAAGGATTGGCAAAGGTATTTACATGGCTATTTATTGACTGTGTCAACTAACCAATTATTATCAATGTATATTTTGAATAGCATATTAAACAGGCAATGTAATATTACACATTTTGAAAGACGGAATCAATGGTGCCTTTAGTTTGATAGTTAGACAGCGTATTATTGAAATGAAGGAAATAAACAAGTAAGAGAGATAACAATTTGGTTTTGTTACCTTCATTCAAATGGAAAAGATTAACCATTATCGTTGTTATTTATACTATAGTATATTGTTGCCTAGTTCCGGATGCGTTAAATGAGTGAGGACAACTTCTCGATAAAATATTTATTCTCTTTAGAAATTGCTTGAAAGCTCAGGAATGCGTATTCCTCTCAGACATGATTTTAATTTAAGAGGACTGAACAAGCCGGATAAAAAAAGCAAAGTGTGGAAAATATAATATTGACACCCAAACGAAGTTTTGCAATTTCTTACCTTCCAGATGTTTCTTTTATTCAAATTATGTTCTTATGCAAATTGCGTCTAATCGAAAAATGGACATAATTGGGTTTACAATTTCCACTGTTTGTTGTACGGAATGTTAATCAGAGCAAGTAATCAGCCATAACACCAATGAAATATTATACTTTACATAGATCAATCAAAAATAACTCCGCCAAACTCTGCATTCATTGCATACGGACGGTATCGCCCATTTCGACTTTTAAGTCTATAAACTATACGTCGATTATGAAGACGGTACAAATTCCCTCCCGTAGGTCGCTCGGTAGAATAGTGGTAAGAACAACAGCCACATATGTGGGAGGGCGTGGGTTCTAGCCCCGTCTAAGTCATGTGACAGACAAATAGAAATGCTACTAATTGCTGCATCCCTGGGCTCTCATAATTAAGAGGTTAGTGTTAAGACTGGTCGGCCTGGTGTCAGGATAATGTGACTGGGTGGGACATAACGCTACAAATCTGTGGGATGATGCCCCAGTGGTAGACAATTCTTTAAACTCCCACACTACAGATTCTATAGCAAACTTGTTAAAGCTAAGTCCAAAAAATAAATCAACAAGACACACAAACACGCAATGTCCTTTCCAGATACACATTTCATTTTTTTAAACGATATTCGTGCTAAACCTATTGATGAATTGTTACAGTTTATAGTCATGTAGGTTTAATGATACGTGCGGGGGTATTATAAGCTTCGGGACCGACAACACCAGAAAAATCCGCCATTTAATTATATACATATAATGAAGAATCAGTTATTTTCGGATGGATGGCATGGCCCACACATGCATACATACGTGCATGCATGCACGTGACTGGGTAAGCGATTATTTCATGGGCAATGCAATTAGATGAGAGGGTCATAATTGCTTTAATGTTGTGAATTTGCCTGCATACATACATACATACGTACGTACATACATACATACATACATACATACATACATACATACATACATACATACATACATACATACATACATACATACATACATACATACATACATACATACATACATACATACATACATACATACATACATACATAACTATAGGCACCAAAGGAAATTTGGATAATACAAACAAAAACTCATCCTTCATGTTCTGTACATGTAACTATCAATCATTCCAGCTTCAGAGATAAATGCAACCTCAGTAATATATCGGTAAGACGGCGATACATTTGCAATGTACAAAATACGTACATCGTATGGTTCGACCTAAAACAATAGATGTAAGAACCAATCAATCCCTATTCGAATCATCACTGTAGCGGAGAGGTAGCAATGAATATCAGAAAACCTTGTTATCAGAAAACAGCCACATGCAATTGTTTGGAGCTAGTTTCTGACAGTGTATTTGCAAATAATATTCATTGTATTCCGAAATAATTAAATTTATGCATGTTTTTATGTATATCTTTTCCAATAAATTTATCTTTTGCAATAAACAAACATTACTTTCAGGTTTTCTCCGCAATAATTTTAAAATGTTTCTTGGGCTTCGGAGTTAACCTATGGCGTCTATAGTCACAGGTAAGCATACTGTCCTATAGGTAAAATATTAAAAGACATGCGTATGAATAACATGATCAAAGATAAGACTATGGATAATCTTAGACTTTTTTCTCAGTGTGCTTATGACAAGGAAGTAGTTTTCTGACATGAATGGACACCATCAACGCAAAATTTATTTATTGCCGTGGCAATTTTAACAAAATGCCTTGCTCAAATACAAAAATTGCAGCTGATTCAGTCTGCAGTGTGCAGGGGTGAACTTTGTTTTCTTCCGGTCTTGAACATGGCCTGCTAACTAATGAACCACTGCGAATCTTTGTCTATATCGGCGCCACGTTATGATACGAGTCTCCATGATAAATGTGCATATCAGAATCTCCATGGTAAATATTCGTATCAGAATCTTTTGGTAAATATGCATATCGGAGTCCCTATGGTAAATATGCATATCAGAGTCTCCGTGGCAAATATGCAGATCATAATCTCCTTCGTAAACATATATCCCAGAAGATTGCGTATTACATACTAGAAACGAGATTATAAGGTATTGATAAACACTGACCAAAGCTACAGTAATGGAACGTTTCTGACTGGATTTATACATGTAAATTTTGTAACTGAATGTACCATACTTTATATGAATCTCATCTATGTAAATTGTATTAATTTTAGTTTTTTTTAGGCAATACTGTTACGGCCTGTAGTAGTGTTCTTTAGCCCTAATAGACTCTAAATACAACTTGTATGTATTTTAGTTTTTATCATTTATTCACTGCAGAGATAATAATCACGTTTTCCTTCCTAGAGAGTAAACAAGTAAATTGGAGAGTAGTTCTTATTCATAGCAGGGGTTTGTTGTCTACAACGTATTGGATCTTCTTAGGTATTTTTTCGATGACATAAAGTTTAGACATAGTAGAAAAATTATTACACTTGCTAATGACATCCATCACCATGCATTCACAATCTACGAATTCAAGATATTCCAATTAACTGTTTGGATCTATCATAAAATTAGAACTCAAGATTCTTCTCAAAAAGATAACATAATTCTGAAATGGAATACATTTCTGGTATCAGCATCCATCTGTTAATTGACTTGTGACTGCTTCAGATCTCACAGCAATTATCATGTTGTTTCATCTATTAACTATATTCTAGCCACAACAAGAGCTGTATGGGTGGAGCAAAATGACAACCCTTAGAGATCCTTGGTAACCGTAGTCTTTAACATTCCCCTACTCACCATTTTAGTACATCAAATGATCCAACCTTATCAACCTCCCCGTGATCGTTCACTATCACTTATGAACACCAACACCAGCAAAGTGTATAAAAAATAGCGTATATATTCTAATGAATTATTCTCATATATATATTCTCATCCTGCTGAAACTTTCTTTTCTTCAGGCGTAAACCACACCGGACAGTACATATTGCTTAATTTCACGCTTAGCACGCTCATGTTTGCTTTTTAACAATGTCTTAACATTTTCGATCTCAACACCCTCACAAATATTACCGTTTGCGTCTAGACTCGGCTAACGTGGGTAAGTGAGAAAGCCTGCCAGTAGCTTCTCGTAGGTCGGTGGTTCTTCCCGGGGTTTTCCAGGGTTCTTCCTCCAATATTAATACTGGCCGCCATTTATAGCCTATCTTGTGCTGAAAATGGCGTTAAACCCTATAACAACAACAACAAATATTATCGTCTTAAAGGTTTTAGCAGTGTTTAATATTTTTTTGCTGAATCGTTAATCATGTCAAAACAAACACCAGTAACCTCTTATCAAAGATGACTTTATGTTAAGTTTTTATAAGCAAAAAAATAGTTCTGATATTAGTCTCGGTCTTTAAATTCTAATGGGAAGGTTTTATCAGTATGAAGAAGTTATTTAAAATTGAACGTGTATGGTATTAAAAGTGATCAGTGTAACAAGCTTTGTGTGTGTTTGTCTGTATTTACGCTGAATAAAATATGATGTACAGAAGAAATATTTATTTTTTATATCATATTATGTTTTCATTTTCTTCTGGTGAGATATTAGGAATATATTGCGTTAAATCTGACATATAACCGAGTAATTTGGTTGGTTGGTTGATAGCATTTTTAAGACGCATTAGCACTGTTCGGCTTTTAAAGCCATACAAGTTTTATATCTTTGATCATTTTTTAAAAAGTGGCAAAAGGCCTGGCACCGACCAGCGACACGAAACCAAACAGTTGAATGTGAACCTGTAAAATGGAAAGGGTAATATATAAATAAATCTTCTCGATCAACGGGTAGTGTACATGGTGCTTGATAATGAAAACAGATGGAAGGTATTTAAAATTTAGGGACGGTATGTATATAATGAATGGTTCATTGCAAGATAGGTACTCTGCTGGGTCCTCATTTAGTATGAAGGAATGAGTTAAATAAGAATGACCAATTCGAATTATTGCAAAAATTGCCTCCTCCTTACCGATGGCTCTCTAAGAAGGAGTCATTCACATAGGCTGAATTGATGGCATGAAAGTTTGTTATTCATGGAATTATTCCATGATGCCTGCCATTTCTGACGTAAATATTCTTTTGATACTAGATTTAAAATCAGTACACAATTTTCCTAAAATCAGATTGATCTGGGTATAGGGCAATCTTTTAAGCGCAATCTGCTTTTTAATTACTATTATGCCAATATGGTTCCAACAGTGTGCCATATTGTAATTGGTACTCAGCTTAGTATATTTGAGAAGAATATTGACAAATAATGGGTTCTCCAGTTGTTTTATTAGGTAGTGACTGAAGTGCTGATAATGAGTCGGAGAAGATTATGCTGTTTAAATTATGTTTGTCTCCAGTATAAGACAGAGCAAGGACAATTGCTTTGATTTCGACTGAAAAAAAATTGTATCATTTGGCAAGCGATCTTGTGTTATGTGTTGCCACAAACGAAGACTGCAGCTGCCTTTTCCTCATATTTCAATCCATCAATATAAATTCTTGTGTAGTTTTCAAACTGGACGAGGAGTTCATGATAAGTGTTGTGGAAGATGAAAGGGTTTGTATCCGATTTGTTTTCCATCGTGCAATGTAAAAGGTACATTTGGTTGTTTAAGAAGCCGGGAAGGTGTTTTGGAAATCGACGTTTTATGTATTGTTGAAAGGTAAATTTTGGTACTTTCGAGGCAGGGTAATATTCTAATGCCAAAGGGAGGTATGTCGTTTGTTTTATTTTCAAATAAGGTTTTGTATTTAGGTTGAAAAACAGCCGAAAAAGCATGGTTCAGAGTGTTTGATATTAGTTTGAGAGGATACTGTGCGGAAAGCATTTCTCTACGTTTTGATAAAGGTGGTTCGTTGGCTTCAACGAGTAGGCTTTTACACGGGGATGTCTTAAATGCTCCAAAAGCGAGTCTTATTCATTGATGATGAATTAAGTCTAGCATTAAAAAAACGACTTCATAGCTGATCTATAAACAACGCTAATTTGGAGCGAATGAACGTTCTGTATAATCTGTGGAAGATGTTTCTATCAGCACTCCAGTCAGTGCGCGCTACTACTTTAAGTAAATCTAGAGATGTCAAACATTTAGCTTTTAACTTCTTCAGGTATGGAATAAAGTTAATATTTTTGTCGAAGAAAATACCTAAAACCTTCGTTTCCTCAACAACTGGAGTAGGTGTTTCTTCTTGTATGAGTTTAGGTTCATCATGATGTCTTCGTAACTGACAGAAATGCGTATATACTGTTTTTGATTTCGAGAATTTCAAACTGTTATTATTGACCCAATTTTGAATCTTGTTGATACTGTGGTAAAGTTGTCTTTCATTTCTATGGGTGTGCTTTGATCGATAACATAGTGAAAAGTTATCCACTTATAAGGAACAATACACACCAGGAGCCAGACACTTAACGGCGCTATTTATGTCTGTTAAGTCTTGCTGAACAAAGTGTTTAAAACTTGGCCCAGTTGACAAACTTAAAATTTCATCGTGGACTTGCTTCATCAATAGTAACGTTGGTGTTCTTAAGAGAGATTGGAAAGTGATCACTGCTGTGAAGATCATCAGCAAGCTTCCAGTTATAATCTGAATCTCGTCAAGGAGAGCAAATTGACAAGTCGATACACGTGCAAGTAAGTACGTTGGATATTTGATGTTATATAAACACAAATCATCGATTGAAATAAATGGCTAAGTAAGTTGTTGAAAGTGTCAACTTTAGTTTTTAGGAGGCTGTTGTTTGGTGATATGTATAAAAGGTAATTATAAAGGTATATTTAAAGTGGAGAGGGTGAAGCTAGGTTAGATGTTTCGCGGCGTCAATAGGTGCGGTCATTTCTCTGGAGGAAATATGGGAACCTTTTTGGTAGGTTTGGATCCACTATGAGAACATGGAGCAAATTGTTCTGCATTATTTCTCACAATGTCTCCAAACCTAATATAGAGTTTGATGGGGTAATAGGACCTTTTTTACTGCCAATGTCCTTGCGACTTATTTTTTTTCCTTGGTGATCTCATTGGTGGTGTGCTATTAAATGTTGTTTTCGTAGATTTCGAGAAATTCTATGCTTGGTAATGGGGTGTTAGAGATTGATGTTGACTTGGGTGGAATTGTGTGTGTTTTGGCGTCCTTCGTTGTTTTAGGATTGGTTTTCACTACATTGGAGAAGGATGGACCAGGAAGGGATGATTTTGTCTGTACAAGCTTTGTGTCCTCTGATTAGAGAATTATAGCTGTGTATTGTACACTGCAATTCCTGTTCCTGTTTCCAGGTATCAAAATCCTTGGAAATTGCGTGGTGATCCTTTTCACAGTTGACACAATGCGGAGTTGCTCTGCACATAGATTCTTGGTGAGAATGGTCTCCGCATCGGCCACATATTTGACCGTTTGTGCTTCTGTATTCATGATGACTATATTTCTGACATTTATTGCATCGAAGTTGGTTTGGAATGTATACATCAACCTTCACGTTCAATTCAACTTTCACTCCTCTAGTATGTTGGAGATGAGTGCAATGTCGCCTGTGTCCTTCAGATAGTTGTTACTTTGAACTTGTGTTATGCGTATCGCAGTGATGCCTTCGTTTTTTATCCCTTCCATTACGTTTTCGTTGCTGACTCCAGGCAAGTCCCGACAGCGAATCATACCTTTCGACATATTCAGTGTTGAGTGTCGAATGTTTTCACTGGAAAATCGAAGAAAAGTTTCATTCTCTGGCTATTCTCTGCTTCACCTCGTCGCTCACGCTCAACAAGTAGGCATCCTGATTTAAATCTTTTTAACTTTTTGGTGTGCTGATCGATCCCGTAATTGTTTTGTAAAAAACCAATGGAGAACGTTCAGCAAACGGTTTTGAATCGTCTTTTGAATGTATAATCAGGAAGCGTGTAAATATATCCAGACTGCATGGTTAATTATCCGAGACAGATAGTGTATTTGATCTTTATTGATTTTTTGTTTAATCTTTCCATTTTGCTTGTTTTTTGTTTTAAATTTCAGCGCCCGTGCTCCGCATCCACCAACAACAGGATACTTTTCAAGTAAAGGTGATACACATTTGCTATAAAATTACCTCCCAATTGACCCGTTGAGTCATCGCCTTCTGGGAAGTCTTCTAAGATTTGGGAAAAGGAAAGAGAAAGGGATAGATTGTAGAAGCAACGGTACTATAAAGAGAGATAAAAGGAAAAAGAAAAAGGGAGCGAGCGAGTGCATAAAGAATTCCTAGGGATTGGCGTGACAAGCCAATTTGTCAAGAACGGGCCATCCCGACCACCCTTCTAGAAGTTGCAGAGGCCAAAGTAGTGTGTTGCATTGGATAGTCTCTTGCTCAACTAGCATGATCATTTCCTCTCCCAATACGGGTCGCAACCCACGGCAAATAAGTTGCCTCTACAAAGTCGCCTTTTACGACACGGAGAGAGGCACGGTCGGCCAATTCTACATCCCTGGACCCTCATACAAGCACATTAACATATTGCAAATTTATTGATTTTCCTAAAATTGAACATTTTTGTCGGTGCTAATATTCGATAATTTGAATAATGATACAAACTGGTATATCATGATAAAAAAGTATATTTAGAGTAATATATTGTATTTTAAAGCTAAATACTGCGTTCCAGTATATAATTCAAAATATTAATAGAAAGATTATCGATCAAACTAAACGAGTTTGCAATAATATATATATATATATATATATATATATATATATATATATATATATATATATATATATATATATGGAACGTTTTCTAGATTGCCGCGTTAGAGTGAAAATGACCAATGATGAAAGCAGAAACAAAATTTATCGTCAAAAACAAATTCATCATTAGATGCATTGATTTGCAATTTTTAATTGAGTAATATAAATTATTTGTAAACAAGACTGTCTCAAATATACAGAAACAAGAAATTAATATGCATGAAAGGAAACTGCTTCTACGCGTATTTATACCTACAGGGAATTATTATATAACCAATCCAGCATTTGTCAAATAATCATTTAATAATTATTAGTGTTATGCAGCATACATATATTATGATCTATACTCTAAAATAGAGAAAAATATTAATTCGAAACCTACCTTTTTTCGTTTGATATCTCGTCATCGAAAATGCAAGAAGACATGTTGGATATTATAGTCTAATTGTAAAGTTCTATAGTCTTTCACGTTCCGTTTACGGCACGTGAAGTAACGTATTGCTTCCGCATCCTCCGATGACATTTCATTTCTCATCTTCACTTTTTGCGTATCGTACTTGATCTTTTTTCCAACCACCATTAATCATGACAACGGTTTTGTGTACTGTATAAGCTTTTCTAAGTGCTTTGCTGTATTGCTGAAACCAGAGCTTACGATTTCGATAACTATTTTCCATTTGCATATCGTTTATAACGGTCTGAATATAGTACATATTGTCATTTCTACAGTTTTTGAATATCTTGCCTAACGTACTATATGGTGACTAACATTTAATTTTCGTCGTGTTTCTCATTCGGAATATACAAAAAAGAAACGTCAATAGAATTGTGAAACTATTGCTTCAGATTCAGAATCTATAAATATTACATCATGCTATGATATGACAAGATATGATAATTGCATATAACAAGAGAATATTGTAATAGCAATGAATGATATTAAATTGTTCATGTAGAATACGTTACGTTTCTTTCTCCTAAACAAAAACAGAGTAATAATCATTTTCTATGTCCATTTCCAAGAACGCGTGGATTATCAGGATTGTTTACAGAGGATAATTCTTATATATATATATATATATATATATATATATATATATATATATATATATATATATATATATATATATATATATATAATGATAAAGCAAAAGGGATTTGGTTTCAAAGATCAGTACGGCAACGTTGAATGTTGATAATAGAATAAAATGTTTCGAGTGAAATAAATTCTAATACAAAAAGGAAATTATATAGGATACAATGCATGGTTGATCTTGATTTTAATTATGGTAGCATGTATAGTGGGGACAAAAAAAAAATTGATAACTTTAAAATCTGTTTTTGTTCGAAGACTAAAAAAGACATAGTGATAGTTTGTGAATGAATTTATCTGTTTATCTTTTACCGATAAATGCTTTGTTTGTAGAAAAATATGATATTACCTTGACGCTGGAGCGTTGTGCGGAGAGTCACTATCCAAACTGTAGCTTTTCTTCGACTCAAGTTTTTTTCTGGCTACATAATGTCGAAGTGGTTGACGCAGGTATATCTCCATTCCAAAACACGACGTGAATCTTTTGAAAACACTTTTTCCTGGCGCACTTTGAAAATGCCAAACTGTTTTCTTAATAGCATACAGACAATCGTTTTACAAAGACGGATGATTTACCAGAACTCAATTTAGGTGCCGCCTCAAACTTACACATGTCGATTTCACCTACAATTTCGAAGCTAGATTTACTTCGTCGAGATTTTCCGTTTGCAGGGCGTAATTATCTTGCGTGATTGATCACAATCGTTTCTACTCAAAGTATGATTTCTACCTGGACCATCACACAACTCATATCTGTAGCCCTGACTGTTAACATTTTCTTCAAAATATCGATAAACATTATGTCGATAAAGCCTTTCAAACGGACATATGTAGTAGCTTTTCTTAAAGGAAAGAAAATAATAAATAAGTACTTAGGATTAATAAATTCCATCTCGGGTGTGCTTATGCAACCAGTGTTTACAACAAAATAGTTTATAAAAATCCAATGTACACTATTAATGTCTGTTATACCATAAACGATGATAAATTTTTCAAGGCAGTTCAAGAACATTTATTGCAAATTAGAATCATGTAGGAACGACGACCTTTTCGGAATTCAAGACTTATTTATAATTGGTCCAGCAAGTAAAAAAGAGTTATTTTTGTAATAATAAAATTGGTGACAAGAATAACAGCCATTTGGATGCTGTCAATAATAAACTCAAAAGAACCAGTATCGAATATATAAAATTTTGGATTCGCACAGCTGTCTGTATTGACTTCTCAAGCACACAAAATGTATTGAGAATCAGAATAATGAATCACAAACACGAGTTAACTTGTCGTACTGGAGTCAACTGCGTTGTTTCTAGTACCTAGAGAAATCTCACTCTTGATTTATATATATCCTCTGGCAGACAACCATGGTTACAGCGCAGTGTTCTTAATATTATCCATGTCATAAATTATTTTGTGACGTAAGTCTTAGCGATAATACTATACAATGGTGCTTTTACTGTAATAGGACTTCATGAATTCGATCTTTTTCTATCGCGTAATACGGATTTATTGTTTTTAACTGAAAGAGGTCCATTTTGTAATGTCTCCCACTGGAAATATTGCCGAATCGTGAACCAATTTACAACTGTCACCCTATCTCACAGAATAATCAATGTTTTAATGCTTCCAGAATTAATCAATACCTGGAGAAAAATTTAAATTAAGATTAGGAACAAAGTAACACATACGTTGAATGAAAGAAGCTGTTGAGTAATACAGTTTGCCATCACGACATCAAGACGTCAAGAGAGATGCAAGCATAATCATTGGTCATATTTCCACTTGGACATGTTCGTATCAGAGATTTGAAACGAGATCATTCTACGAAGGGTGACTACCTTGTCCACAAATGATATAATTATACCGATGGTAACTACCGTGTCCATCAACATGATCAATAGTGACTATCGTGCCTATAAAAAATATTTAAAGTAAAGACTTAAATCTTTGTATCGCAACATTTCACTGATGAAAAAGTTATTGGTACGCTAGAGTATATAATGAATGTTACATGCAAACGATTATATTATAATAAAGGATAAATATGGCGAAGATTGACAACAAAAATATAGCACATTAGCTGCATGTAATAATAACAATTTTATTTAAATTTCCAAATACCGTTCCTTATCAAAACGCCCAACATAAATTATGGATGCTTTTGTAGAACAATTCCATGCAATGGTGTGTTACTTTTTCATTGCTGATGAAACCATAGAACAAGAAGGCTCCATAACGGTTATCAGATATTACGATTGCAACAAGTAAATTAACTGTTAAATACTTAACAAAATTAATATCTCGAGTCGCTTTTATTAATAATTGAATTTCACATTTAATAGAAGTCGTGCAGCTTTAAATTCGGTTACACACTCTGTGAAGTCTTGTGGCCAAGTGAGGCCATTGCAGCATTGTGTGCAATCATTCCTGAATTGTTCTAGTAAAATATTACGTTCAATTCGTATACTTAGAAATATTAAAGAGAAACCAATCTCTCAAATTAAAATCAGAGCAGTTGTTTAAATAAGCTATGAACGTACAAGAAGGGCTCACGAATAAATTAGTAGTTCCTTCCAGGCGTTATGATCCAATAACTTCTAGCGTTCTACATGACATTTTACAAATTTGAATCAATCAAAATGATCGTTACAAACTCCTTTTAAGACGAAATGTCATTATATAAATGACTGCCACAACATTCCTAATTGTACCATACATTAGTTCATATGCTACATGTATAATAAATATTATTATTTCCTTGCTTGAATTGAGAATTACGTTGTCATAAATTTTGGTCACATACAATTGTAAGCATTCATTTTTGTCAAGGATATCTATAGTAATGTCTGCTCAGTGTTAAAACCTGTTTATTAAAGCTGTTCTACAAGTGTTGGAAAGAATTTATTGGGTATTTGCCGAATTAACCTACACGGAAGCATCTATGTTCAGGTGCGCGGCGGATTTCTGTCAAAGATAGAAATAGAGAGACGCTTCCATCTCCGATGATTTGTTTTGATACATAATTGTTGCTTTTATATATTGCAATAAACTCCACCGACATCAAATTCATCGCTATATTAGACGCCAGAACAAATTATCCCATTTTAAAAATAATTGTGAGGTTTACCTCAATATTATGGTTGCAGTTTTCATGCGGTAAAACTTCCCGAGTCACTAGGAACGAAAAAAATACCGTTCTCTTTCTATGACAACTAGAACATGCAGGATAGTTTAATTTCTACGACAAGTTTGTGCTTCAAAGTGTCAGATTTAGAAACCTGCTTTCTTGAGTCAAAACAAATGACGCAAAAGGTTACACATGCATCCTCACTTGAAGTAAGGCATCTATATTGCATATACGTATGTAATTATATCAATATCGTTAGCAATGTATTAGGTCTCAATGAGATCACCAAACCAAAGTTGTATCTAAATTGTCTAACGTACAGAATTAAAGTCACTGAAAACCCTACTCAAATGTTAAAATTCCAACCATATATGCTGAATATAAGAAATATTAACATATACTGTTAAAGCCATTATTACTGATAATACTGGGAAAATGCCTAACGTAAATGTTCTTAGGTTTCAAGTTCAATAAAAATCTTTAATTTTAAGTATTAAGTTCAATATATGTATAACCGCATTGGTACTGCTTGCGGACGTCAGTGCAGTCACATTTCTTTGTATAGTATTTTTGCATATTAAGCAGTAAGAAAACTACGAAACCTTTGTTTCGATGAAACTATTATAAAGTGCCACTTTTACTTTTAAGATAAGCTAGAAACAATAAGAACTTGTTTTGGGGTATACGACATACCTTGTTACTCTAAATACACGATGCAATCAGGATAACGAACGAGAATGATAAAATATTATAAAATAGGATATCTGGAACTCGGGTCTGCGAGTAATTTGTTTCCAATGAAAATGTAACATTTGATTCTCTGATGAGTTCCATTTTGTTATTTATGTTCCAGTGTGAGCATACATAAGTTTAGCTTGTTACTAATCCACCTGTAACTTTATAGTCTTTTATTTATTATACAAAAGGTTAATAAATTGTCACATCTAGCCACAATACGGTACCTATAAGTTATTATCACAGGTAAAAAAAATAAAATGGAGACTGTCACTGCTAACGTATTAAACGTATTTTGGTATACATATTTAAATGTTTTTTTAAGCAATATAAATAGACATTTCAATGCATTCTGTTACAAATCTCGAATCGTTCAAAGTAACAAAGAGTGAAGTAGCTTTGTAAATTTAACAAAAATAATTTATTTTCCTTGGAAACAGAGTAAAGATAGGTAAAATGACTTAGTTTGTGAATACATTTTAAAACTTAATATTGGAATCTAAAAATATGCGTCCAATCGTTAAGATGTCCTAATGAATCCAAATTCCAATGCTGGTGAAGTTCAAAGATAGACGATGACGTCAGATGAATGCAGTATTGAAGTGTCAAAAATTGAATTTGTGAATCAGGAATGATATTCCGGCTTTAGAATTCCAAACAATTTCCATTGAATATCTTTGTCCAAGAATGTTTATAAATATGAACGAGTACTGTAGTTTTCTAGAGAATAAATTATTAATACCGAAAAACAGAAAATCTCAAAAACAACATCAAAACATACCTTTGATCTACAAAGGTGTTTTTACGAATAACTAAAAATGACTAAAAACATTAGTCTTAAACACAATTTTAGATCACTCTATAGGTTTCGTGGTCACTTACTTCAAGACACGTATCACGTACGCCAGTGTAGTCCCAATTAAGAACCAATAATATAAACACGTTGTCTGCACATGGGTAACACGTGAGCCGACATGAGACATGACATGACCTTGGAAATAACCAATCGTTATCACTCGATGTTTACAAACTCATTGAACCAAAGTGAGCTAAACAAAATGCTCATGTAATACGTTTCACGTTCTAATTAAACATAATTTACTTAAACAAATATATCGAATCCCGTAAACAAAATAATTACAATAAAATGTAATGAAAAACATAAATAAAAATAATTTTAAACTACCACACAAACAATTACATATGCTTAAAAATTCGCAGTTATCAAAGTCAGATATAAATTCCAGAAAATATAGCTTACAATGAAGAATTGTATAGCCCTTGACATAGCTAATAGAGGACTATAAAGAATATTCTAGCCCTTAACACTGTAATTAAGAACAATGAAAAATAATATAGCCCTTGCCACTGCTTCCCAGGGTTACCATTAATCCATGATGATGATATTGACACATATACAATTCAAATGTGTAAATCCCTCGGTTTAGACATTGACAGATTACACATAGCCAGACGATAAAGGCAATAATCGCTCAAGCCCAGTGAAATAATTATCAAATGTGCCGCACGAGAAAAGAGAACTCGAAACAATAAGATTCAGGCAACCATAAATGTGACTGATACAAGAACATTAATAAAAATTGAAGTAATGTATAGAGAATTATAATAGGAAAGTCTTGAACCCAGAGGACAAAAATATAGACAATTTTTTACATTTAGTTCTAACTCTCTCGTGTCACATCTCTGATTTTAGTAATATTGCCACTATAACTGACTATAAATGACGTAACGCAGACAGTTTGCAATTAGTACAGGTGTTTTTATAGCATCTCACTGCTCCAATGCTCATGTCTCATGTGAGAATGAAATACATTATCTATTGAGATTTTTGTTGTCTCTTTTAATATCTACAAAAACACATTAAATGCTTCAGACACTTTGTTTCTGGATATATTTATTGTATTATTGGTGTGGTCCCTCTCAGAATTTACATCATTTGTCTGATCCCCTGGTTCGAAAGTTAAAGGGTTTTTATGTGTCTTTGTATTTTGTCAAATTGTATGTGCTTTGTACTATTTTCTTTTTAAACACAATTTTGATTTCATAATTTTGATATAGGATTTGTACACCATTCATATTCGTTATGTTCCGATATATTTTATGTTATTGATTACTTTATTTATAATTGTCAATATGAGTATATTATATTACAGATAAGTAGAAACTTTAAAAACCATAGCATAAGGTGCTTAGTCAAATTCAAATTCGTTAGATTCAAGGCTCACGTGCACAACATGCGCTTTCAATACATGCTGCACAATTTCATCTAATTTAGGAATGTTTACAATTATGTTACTTCAGTTTACGTACGATTAATAGTTATTATCATGTATATAAGATTTACACTTCTACATATCTACACATTTTAGTCCGTTCTGAATATATATATATATATATATATATATATATATATATATATATATATATATATATATATATATATATATATATATATATATATATATATATATATATATAAAGAATACAAATCCTATGGCGAATAACAACCCTTTTAAGCGTACTGGATCCACCAAGGGATCACGTGTGTCAGGGATTGATTAAAATAGATGCAATAAACTGACGACGAACAGTACGAAACTAGTAACTAATAGATCTGTTTGGATGACAAAAAAGCTGTACAGAAGCCCGGTCGCAGAACACTTCTCCTCCCCTGGCCACACTTTCAGTGATATAATACTTATCGCTATTGCTAACAACCACAGCTGGAGTTCCGAAACTAGGAAGGAAAAGGAATCATACTGGATACGCCTCCTTAAAACATTGAAACCAAGCGGTCTAAACCAAGAAGACTAGAAAATGAAAATTATGCACTAGTAGAATTTAACATTTTCTAAATCTTATTATCTTTCAATTTTTACTACAAGAATAACCGGTATACAATCAAATATCCTGGATAAAATCTGCCTTACATAAATGTACAAAAAGTAAAAATAGATGTCGCTTTGGCATGTAGACTTTTAGGGAATTATACACCGTTTTCAGTTTCCGCAACTAGTCTATACAAGCTGGTTGTATTTATAATTTTAACACATGTGGAGACAGCCATGTAGAGGTTTACAAACACAACGTTGTTGTGTTTATTTGTTTGTCATATATATGTTTTGTATTTGCCTTTGAAAAAGACTCATTAAGAGTCGAAAGCGCTTAGGCTAGTTAGTTACTAGTTTCGTACTATTCGTCGTCAGTTTATTGCATATATATATATATATATATATATATATATATATATATATATATATATATATATATATATATATATATATATATAACTATCATAGGTCAGAGCAATAGCAAAGATACTTCAAAGCATAGTAAACAGTCGAAGTAAAATATTAGTATGTCGATGTTCAATTAGTTAAATGTTCTTTAATATCTTTTTTAAAATTCCTCGTTTTTGTAACAAGTCTGTTTCAATATTTCCGGTTCCATGATAACTTCAGTATAAAAACAAAATTTCATTACTTTGTCCAGTTTCATAATAAATCTCTTTGCAATGCACTCAATAGTTTAAAATGTTAATCAATAGTCCATTACAGTTCGGTCAGTTATCGTTCATGTTCTCATTCCTCTTTTAAAAAATTCCATATCATAGTCCTTTTTCCATTGTGTTCCGTTTTTTTTATTCCTTTGATTCTTTTCCTCTTCTTTCCAACCCATGCCCCCTTTAACAATGTGTAACAAGGCAAACCATCATGACAGTCCTTCTACTAGTCGTGTGGCAATCCACCTCACTGACATTCTACATCCTCATAGTGACCCTCCCCATGGCAATCCTCTACTACACATTAGTAGATTGTCTCGGCGTACTGAAAGGGGGACTACCGCTTGATAAGCCAAACCTATGTCAATTTAGGCTAGAGATTTAGAAATGAGTTGACTTGACTTGTTAACAGGAATTTAAGAATGCAACATTGCATTGCACTGCACTGTACTGTACCTACTGTTCTGTACTTACTGTACTTGCTGTAATGTACTTATTGTACTGTACTTACTGTACTGAACATTTATTGGAGTAGAATGGAAGTTCCAATTCTTCGAACCCGACTTATCATTAAAATTCACCTAGGATGTATTCAAAAAGAATTTACAGGTGTGGATCTGTATAAACTACAAAATATTTATTTTTATCTTGCGGTTGTTGTCCAGAACAACGCATCGAACACACCTCATGACTATTTAAGTTTAAGTACCACTTTCTATGAGATTCGATGTCGTTCATAGATATATTGAACAGTCTAAACGATTTGCTTACGCGCACGTGTTGCTATTAGTAGCGACTTCCACAAGTTATGAACAGCTGTAAATAACAATTGACCCTATTTGTCCAAATTGTTCTCCATCACCTGAGCAACAGGTTCGTATAGAAGGAATCACTGCTCATTCTTATTTCAGCTCTTTGTTTTTTTTTTATTTATTTTATATATTCCTACACAACGTTTGACGCATTTACTCACAATTTAGTCTTTTAACTTCTTTGTTTTCTTTATCGTCTTTCACATAACCCCTCGTCGTTCATCCTCCTGTTTCATATACATTAGATAAATGCCGGGACTTTACTATTAAATATTTTAGCTCGTTTTTCATTAAAACTTAATATCATCCGCCGATATTCCTATATATTTAACAATTTTGTTTCGTACAGTTTTCCAGTTTTAATCCTTTACCGTCTATATTGTATGCCTTTTAAAGCGTCGAACGACAAATTGTGAAATTAAATAAGCTTATGCGAAAAAATATAATACTATAATAATCAAGACAAAATATATAAAATAGCACTGTATTGTTTTCATTGTAAAACGTTTAGTCTCATGAGCGATACATGTGCATATATTTAATCATCTAAAACCCTTCCTATTTCAACTGCTTATGGAAAGAAAAAGCGTCATAATATTATTCTGACATTATAACGACCTTTCGCATCACAAATATTAGAAAATGCGTCTATTATGAACATTAGGCCTGTATGATTATAAAATTATATATATATATATATATATATATATATATATATATATATATATATATAATTTCTTCAAAAATTGAAATGGGAAAACATTCATTTGATATATTTGTGGGATTTGTTACCAACATTTAAAAGTGGCTTTGATTGCAACTGTATAAATTTAATGCATGTAATTATCAGTTTCAAGCTGCCTACGATATTGGAAAAATATATTGCCTACGTGTTGAAAACTCTGTGGCTTTTGTTATTGTTATGTAAGTATATGGCATTTAGCACTCATATCTTCTCTTCTGTATATGGATTGTTTTGCAGAATGAAGAAGATGAAAACTAACACATGCATATATTGTATCCCAGATAAGGAAAAGTGTGGAATTCAAAGTATGTCGACTCACGTTTGTTTTAAGACCATTAACTTACATTACAAAAGTAAACAGCAAACATTTTAAGAAAATTAATGGATACACTGATAGAAAATTGAATCCTGGTTTTATTTCCATATGGAGGCAAGTACAATAAATGTCACACAATGATTTGGAGAAGCATGTCAATAACCAGTCGAAGTATGTGCTTTTGAGGAATTGTTTGCCTTGGGAATTAGTTTAACAAATTGATATATTTGCAAGGGAAAGGTTCTTTTTTTCGCTGCGATTTCATTGAATGAAACGATTATTTCAGTTAGAGTTCAAATTCGGTTTGCAAATTTTATATAAGAAACCGTTATAGGTCAGTTTATACTTTTAGATTACTGCAGAATTCATTAGATGATCTGATATTGTATTTGCAAAATACCATCCATATATCAACATATGTGTTCTTCCACAATCAAAGATTCAACTGTATATTTGATTACACACACACACACACACACATATATATATATATATATATATATATATATATATATATATATATATATATATATGTATATATATATATATGTATATGTATATGTATATATATATTGTTGATTGATTAATAATAAAACAAACAAGTAATCTAGACTATTTATAGATAAAATTAATGTTCATGGGTCGACCTTGACCCCTCTATATAAACAATGCTAATTTAACGTTTTCTATTTAATTAAAACTCTCCTCCTGATACAGGACTCTGCCGCCAAACATATTCAGATCGATTTATTGTTATGTCTCCTTGACCTTATCAAAGCTAAAGGTTATCATAAAATATTAAGTTTTGGAAGAATAACCAAAAATCAGCTTGAGATCCGATCGTTTACGAGTTTATCAAACATTCCGGATGCTGGAGATAACATTGCTTTGAACAAAGCATTGATCAGCGACATTATTAATCTCTCTCTCTCTCTCTCTCTCTCTCTCTCTCTCTCTCTCTCTCTCTCTCTCTCTCTCTCTCTCTCTCTCTCTCTCACACACACACACACATACACAAAAACATTGCTGGTATGCCAAATACTTTCTAATCACTTGTGTTTCTGAGTTAAGTTTTTTTTAGCTTAACAAAAGGAAAATGTTTGCATACTTTCCATTCCACGCGTCCTTTATGTGGCGTAAACTAATGTAAGATATTATCAATTTTTGCATGTGCCAAGGATATAAATCTACTTGAACAATAGTGGAAATAAAGACTGATGCGCATTATTTTATGGTTATTTTTATGACTGCTTTACTTCCCTATCGCTGACTCACTATTTCCAATACTTTCCCTTTACTGTTTAACCTACTTGTACTATACTGTTGCGTTGGATATAAACGACTGTTACTGTGTGTTAATAGTTGCAAAATGGAAATGCAATAGTTATATGAATCATTCTAACCTCAAATAGATGCTCCTTTAAAATATCCAATAGATAAATGCTGGCAAATATAGCCTTAAAATAAACTAAAGGACTTGAATTCAATAACGTAATTGTACGCAAATCTGATACGTAGAAATTCTAAATGCAACAAAACAAAAAGACAAGAAGTTATGTGACTTAAATACAAGCTAAAGATGCAGAGATCCTTTTCTTTATAAGCGCTATGCGAGGTAGACAAACTGAAATAGGAGTCCAACAATAGCATAACAATAACTGATAAGAACACGTGAGAAAACAGATTATTGTACTACCAAATGTGAGTTTGACATACACACATAATGCTACAGTCAGTAAAAAGACAAGTTAATACTATGTTCTTTGTGTCCTATGCGCAAATATTTTCTACCTTTGGCACATGGCAACAGCAGCCTGCTTGTTTTGTATAGTACAGCAAGCATTACTAGAAATTAATAATTGGTACATAACCGGGCTGCCCGTTTTAACGTGTTGCACATTTTCTTAAATGAGATTGTACCAGAATCGGCTTGTGTGAATTTTTGTCTCTCTTGTATATTGCCAACTACAAGAAAATAACCTCTTTTCGCAAAAAATGTACTTTGTTTTCATAAAGTATTTGGAAATTTGAGATTTGATGCAAGAATATCATAAACAAATTACACATATGAAGGGATACTAACGCTATTCGCGCTTACCGGAAAATAAAAAGATCTCGATCCATGCAGAGGGTCGTTTGAAAACTCGAAAATAGGTAATGTAACCAGCCATAAGGTGTATTGCGTTAGGAAGACAGTACAAGTCTAATTCAATTTAGACCCTTGAATGGAAATATCTTAAATCTGGCAAACCGGAATCTAAACAAGTATATATATATATATATATATATATATATATATATATATATATATATATATATATATATATATATATATATATATATATATATATCATAAATGTGTGTGCCTGTGTGTTTATCTGCTAAAACAAATACTTGCGATACAGATCCTGGCGGGGTTGAGGTTGGGAGAGGATGGAAGACAGGAGGAGACAAAAAATACTAAAAGAGAAATTAGCTTTTGAATGATTAGGTTTTATGTCATAGGTCTGTATGATGCCTGGTCTGTACTATTTAACCTTCGTGATCGCCTTACACATCTAGAGTGGCAGACATTAGCGTTAACAATAACATGTATTATTCAAAAGTTCTTGCGATGTCTTTTACAAGCTCGTGTCAAGAATTTTGAGCACGGGATTCGTTATATACATATATATATATATATATATATATATATATATATATATATATATATATATATATATATATATATATATATATTTGTGTGTGTGTGTGTGTGAACCAGGCATGGAAATGTTTCGAGAAGGGAAGACTGCTTTACTGCCCCTGTATCAAATGTCAAATTTAGCACAACTTCCACAAGTGCAGAAATGTATTTTAATTAAAGTCGTATCGATCACAGGTTCATATGTCTAAAGATGCAAACATTAGCGTTAACAATAACATGCATTATCCAAAAGCTCTTTTGATGTCTTTTACAAACACGTGTCAATAATTTTGAGCACGGGATTCGTGTAACACACACACACACACACAGATATATATATATATATATATATATATATATATATATATATAGATATATATATATATATATAATTATATATATATATATATATATATATATATATATATATATATATATATATTTGTGTTTGTGTGTGTGAACCAGGCATGGAAACGTTTCTAGAATGGAAGACTGCTTTCCTGCCCCTGTATCTGATATCAAATTTAGCATAACTTCCACAAGTACAGAAATGTATTTTGATTAAGGTCGTATAAACCATGCGTGAACAATTTGGCCTATTTATCCCACGTGTATATTATTAGACACCTCTAGTATGTAGTTGAATATGTATCAATGTTGTAATGTTTAGTAGTAACTTTATCTTTAGACACTCGTGACAAACTTTGGACTGTGCTTCGGAACTCATTTGCTGCGTGTAGAATGATAATATATTAATTTGGTTCTTTCACCATTACACACGATAATGCCCCACACAGCAAGTCAGTACGCCATTTTTTCCCGAGACTGACGTTGGCTTGTTTTATTTCCTTTCATCACTTATTTGCCGGTGTAGTATTAAATTTTGACCCCGTTTAATTCTGACCCCGCCGGGTCTGCTTTCAACGTTGAAAGTTGACCCAGGGTCAGTTGTTGACGTTGAATTTTGATTTCACAGTCGTTGAAAACTGATCTCAGCGTTGAATTTTGATCAGATTTCCGGGTCATTTTTTAACGGATATTGTTTTAAGTTCCGCATGCGTGGGTTTATCAATTGTCAAATACGAAATGCATAGTATGTATAAATATGTATAAAATCAACAAAGGAATGTAATGCAGTAATGAAATTATAGAGAGTTATCTTCCTTATTTGATCAACTATGTTTGACGATTTAACCCAAATTGTTTAACAATCAATGAGCCTACTCGAGCCTTAAGCAACCAGTATCCACGTTTACAAGCTGAGCATTGCACTCGTTGTCGTCCTTCGTCTGGACAGGTTTGAGAGGCTAAACAGCTCTCACATTTCCATCCACAATGCTTGTGTTGCTCTATATTGTTATAGCCATAGTCACATTTCTCACAGTAATAACTGCAACCAAGGAATGGAGCGATACTGGTAATGGTATCGAAATGTTCAACGTGATGATAGACAAGAATTTATTTTCCGTTTTTGAAATATTTTCCTCGAAACAACAGAGGTCCACGCACGTCCTGAGGTGCACTTTCAAATGTGTAGCGTTAGAGTTAATACGTCTTGCAATTTTTGCATTTCAGGAATGCCACAGGATATGTCACACACACACACACACACACACACACACACACAATCACTTGAAATTTGGCCATTGTTTTATTCTTATTAGTTACTAAGCACACTTTGATTAAATAAACACATAGAGTTTTGCTTTGGTGCCTCTTCAAGGAAAGTCAGTGACCGTTTGAAATTTTGGAACCTACACCACCCCCTCAAACCCTGACCTACTCCGGCGCCGATTTGTTTTGGGAATACCTTTGAGACAAGGCAAAAATTGAGTGTCAAACCGTGAGATAGGAGAAAACAAAGATAGTCAGCAAAACTCACCAAGGAAAATGACTTTGGATTAAATAATAAAGGTTTTGTCCTCATCTATAATTATTCCTGCTGACGTCCGATAAATGCCTAATGTAATGTTTTCTATGTGTTCTCTAGGATAACCTGTGCTAATTCAGACTGTACCATATTCTTTCCATGTTACCTCAAATCAGCAAACAGAGAGAGAGAGAGAGAGAGAGAGATCATAGGAGAGTACCAATTTGTGTCTTCAAGTTTTTTAAGTGGTAAAGCTGTCCAAATTTTAGTAATTTTCTATCAGTTACCCAAAAAGGAAATACCATATTTAAAGCTAGCTTCAAATACAAGGAACTGAAATAGGGGCATTATAACTGGACAGTTAGCTGGGAATCTAAAAGCAACTATATCTGACATGGATGAAATTCACACTTGCTGATAACAAGATGATGACAGATTAAGCAAACACTGGCAGGCCAGCACCAGAATCAAGAGATATTCAGACCTGGGGTCTGTCTTAGGAGTACATCTAACAACATCACTTCAGAATGAGAGCGGCATAACTTCAAAGGACTGAAGTTTGCAGTCACTTATTTCCTCAGTACTGATTTTGATGCTAAAAAGAACGGTCACAAAATGGACGCTCAGCCATATCACAGAATTAGGGAATATTTAACGAAGAAGACTTACCCTAAACGAATGAAACTTGAATGGCAAAAAAAAGAATTTTCGTCGAGACTGTAGAAACTTTCAGGTACAAAAAGGAATATTGTTCAAAAAAGGAAAAGGAACAAACCTGCGGGCGTTGAGAGAAAGAGAGTTAGAGGAAGTATTAGAAAGTATTCATAGCTTACCACACGGAGGTCATTTGGGTATTAACAAAACGTGAGTCATAATTATTACATACATAAACTTGCGCTGATAATTGTTTTTAATGGGATATATGGACAATTTAATATAAACTTTTGCAAGAGAGTTAATTTATTCACATATGTGCAGAACCGATCGAAACTCACCTTGCTGGTAAACATTTCTGTTAATTTAAGTCAGTAAAGATGATCTTAACACACCGCAAGTGTAACGATTGATGGAAAAAGACTAAAATTCTACGTAGTTTACCACGTAAAATTATATTACAATATTTGACAAGAAATGTCCTATTACCATTGACCAATATCTTGACGGATTAGTTTCTAATTTTTGAACATAATCAAGATGAAGCAATTTTAATTCAAATATAAGACACATGATTAAACGTCGTAACCACATAATATAACAAAATAAATACATAACATAATAATGTAACTACATGATATTAATATCCTCCTATTAAGACAGCTTCGGCGTTCCGTACATTAGTTTCATGATTATTCTACACATACACACAAACAGGCGAACTTACGCCAGTAAATCGGCAAAAGTTCTCCTCGTCTATCAGAAAATAGTGCACTAAAACTTTAAAATATATTTTTATAACTTTCAACTACAAAAAGATAAAAGATACTTCAGCAAAGGACTGTTCGAGAAAGTTAAGAAGTACGTTGAAAATTGTGATGTGTGCCAAAGGAAAGCGTTGCTTAAAAAGACAAAGAAGCCGCTCCATCCAATTCAAGTACCTGATGCTGCGTTCTCGAAAATAGGAATGGATCTCATTGGACCTTTAGAAGAGACAAAAAATGCTAGATTTGCTTGTTCTTGTGTCGTTCGTGTATTGATTTGCTCTTGTCCGTACGTTCATATGTACGTACGTTCGTATGTCGAAAAGCTTGTTTTGCACGATCAGCTAAAAATTATCTGACTCACATTCATAAAACTTCACACAAATGTTTAGTAACATGTTAAGTTGTGCACCTGTGCATTTATATTTGTGTCATACCAGTAATGCCTCATTTGTGGCAATTGATTTAGCCAAATAAGGATACGTACTACCCAACAACTTGATTGCAACAAACCAGTAAAAATGTGATTTACAAAACATAGTTTTTACCTACATCCTTGACCTAGCTGCTTTAAATACAATATCGAAATGTTACGAAAAAATTCGTCTACCTTCCAATATTGGCTGTTTTACAGACAAGATATCACTACTGAAATATCAAAAATAATATACGTTTTAGTGAAAAACTATTTTTTATTCATAACTATATTATTCACTGACTTACTATAACGTGATTATTAATAATTTGGGGTACTCTTATTATTCTGGTATATGGTAGAAAAGCCAGGCTTCCTGTTGAGTTACAGTTGTCAACAACATCTAGCACGCAAATATGATTTAAACAATCAGGAAAACTTAAACAAAAGAGTAAACATGTTTTTTGAAATTATCAGAATGTCGGCAGTATGCAGCAGAAAATATAAAGAAAGAGAAAATGTATTATGATTCTAAAATCAAACCATCTCAGTTTAAAGTGGGCGATCAAGTTTTGCTTCATAACACTCGAAAACTTACAATAAAAGGTGGAAAACTAAATCCGTTATGGTCTGGACCTTACACAATTCAAGAAGTGTTAATTAAAATCGGGTTGTTATAGACTGAATGGTCAAAGTGTTGTTGTAAACGGATGCAGACTAAAGGAGTACAAGTTTAAACATGAAACAAATCAAGACACTGACCAGCACAGTTCTAACATGGCATATACTGGCGAGAAGAAAATGAAAAGTAATAATTCCACAAAATATGGAAGGAATGATTTTATCAGTAGAAAGCATAAAGATGTCGAGGACAGTGAACAGAATGTCGTAAGTAATGACACAAGTACTGTAACTGATTTACCCATATTACCAAATGAACCATCATCTCCCAAGAAAGATGAAGATCAAACTTATCGGTATTGGAGTGAAAAGGTGAACGCAACGCATATCGCTGGCAAACGAGAAAAAGAACCTGAAGTAGCCATCAAAAGTCCTCAAGAGGAATCGAAACTAAGGTCGAAAATAGGTGGCCAGAATAATCCAGACGATGAAACATTTCTTACCTCTAAAGAACATGAAACATTCTAGAGGTGTTGGGAATGAATATGAGGCTAATGATGTTAGAATTCGTCATGTTGAGGCTGAAACAAGCATCGTGTTTGACCCCTCCCAGTGAAAATTGGCAGACGGAAAAGTCGAGATTTTTCGGTTTTAAAGTTAAGAACTATCACAAGACAGTTTCTATCAGACAAGTGAGCATCAATGCAAGGCCAGCAAAACATGCGCAGATGAGAGGTGACGGTTATTGCTTGTTCCGCACTTTTAGCTACATCATTTTTGGAGTTCAGACTCATTATGCTGAGATCAGACATAAGGTTATAGAATACATGACAAAGAACTGCATAATATGTGAACAATACACTAATGAAATATTAACTAATTATTTAAATCAAACACAGATGTGGGAAGACGGAAAATGGGGTACGGATGTGGAAATAAGAGCTGTTGCAAGTATGTTAAACACGAACGTTTACGTGTATTGCACGTACGGCACAGAGCAAAATTGTTCTTGGAACAAGTATACTCCAATAAATTCTGCCTCTGAGAGTAGCATGTACATATTACACCAGAATGACCATTATGAGCCAGTATTAGATTTTGAAGACTGCGAATTCCAAGACCTCTTCAGCAGACCACCTTACCTTCCTATACGCAAATATGTTCCAGAAAAATACTGGAAATATGTCTCTGCCCAAACACTCGAAGCTGCACTTGTCAACAACTATAATGATGAAAAAATACTTCAAGAAATGAGAGAGTGCCCGGCAACTGTTAAGAAGTCTGAAACAAATGTATTTGACTTCTTTATTACGACCTAAGAGAAAAAGACCTTCCCAAGCCAAACAGACTAACCCTGTAACTACACCAGAGATACAACCTGTAGAGATTTCTACGAAATCATTGACAGGAGCAAGTCCACAAGTAAGCCTTGGCCGTGGCAAAGGCTTAAATCAGTTAAAGCGGATTGCTTCTCGTTCCTGAGTTTGTTCTCAGGAAAAAAAACCGCACCCAACGGTCCTTTTCAGGGCCACCCATTTCTTTCGAAAAGAGTTAATATTCATTTTGCCAAAATCAATGAAAACTCAAAATCCTTTGTTTAATCATATGATGTGTGTGTGTGCGTGAGTGCGTGAGTGTAGACTCTTATTCTAAAAAATCAAAACCAGGAGACACTTACGCTTGTTCTGTCTGGTCTAATCTGGTACAAATATTTACAATTTAATTCGCAACACAATACAATACAACACTTTTTAAAAAGTTCATAGACTTCTTCTGTGTCTGTTTTATTGTTCACTCTCTGTTTTGCTAATCTCTTAACTTTCACAGTTTATTACTTTCTTCTTTCTCCCTTTTTCTTTCCTTCTTTTCTTTTATTTACAAACATCTCAGAGTTTTTCCTTTGCCTTTTTCCTTTTTCCTTCTCCTCCAGCTCCAGTTGTTTCTTAGGGCACTCTGAAGACCAATATCGTCTCTCTTGACAATGATACAGGTATCTGGACTTTTGTCTCTTCTGGCACTGGTCTTGTTTTTATGACGATCTGGACATTCTGTAGCCCGATGCCTTTATTCTTACAGATAAAGCAAGTAACTTGACTTTTATCTCGAAAGAGAGAAGAGTAGTCCGTTGGATTGTCTAAAGAAAACTTTCGTATGACACCTCGCAAAGCTCTAATCAGAAGTTCCATCTGTGTGGGTTCTTCCATCGTGCTGTTTGGTTGTTTGAGAGCAAAATGAATGCTGAGAGTAAAGACACAAGCCCTTTATATATGCACTGGTCTAACATGAATATGTAGGGGGCCATAGTGTTTCAAATGTAGTCATTTGACTTTTTGCAATCAACATGAAGCGATCGCATCAATTCGTACAGAAATGATCTGGAACGAAACGGTATTAAGGAAGCAGCTTCAAACTAAAAGAGAGAGAGAGAGAGAGAGAGAGAGAGAGAGAGAGAGAGAGAGAGAGAGAGAGAGAGAGAGAGAGAGAGAGAGAGAAGCAGGGATAAGTCAAGGAACCCGATGAGTCAAGGGGAAAGACCACATCTACGAGCGGTCGGAATAATCAAGGGTCGAAGAGGACCAAAGCACACATACTAGACGTGGAGACAAGACGAGAAGGAGACAGGCCATGTGATGCTCTCTGAGCGTGGGAATTGCACTCAAAATTAAACACGTGATATGATGAAAATTGGACTGTGACTAAATTCTGTCACTGTAAATCAATTAGCTAGTAAAGTGAATTTTAGCTTTGCATTATTTGTTTGGAAATTGAATTTTGGTTATGCATTAATTGAGTACATTTAATTTAGTAAATTTGCTGGATGAAAGTGATTTTTTTTATTATATATTACTGATTAAAATTTTGTGTTTTATTTATTGAAAGGGGGATCGTTGTTATTTATTTCTTTCGATAATTTGCTCAGCTAACTGTAACGTTTCATCTGTCTGTCCACACTGGGAAATAACACCGTGCAGATCATTCCCAAGCTAACGACGCCGAATTAATTAAGGAGGGTTTCAATGTAATGTTATAAATCCCTCCGTTACACTTATACTGAGGCAAAGGTCTCCTTTATTATACATTTAATCTCATGGCCCAGAACCATTCATCCACTTAAACACACCACTGAAAAAGTGGTCCAGAACCATCCCATTGTAGCTGCGTATGGCTACATCTATATAAAACACCTTTATGTGCATAAAAGTGACCACTTCTTAAAACGTGGTCCATAACTACTCCGTTTTATGCACTAGAGTGATCCCTCAGGAAAAAGAAGTCCAAAATCTCCAATCTTCCATACTACTCACTTGGAATTTGTATAATTGGTACCGTTATACCTGTACACACGTCTATGACTGTAGAAGAGATTAAGATGGCTACTTTAGTCGACCAGGGCCTTCAGCATGTTATCAAATCGATACATTCTGTAGATTGGAAATATTCATACAAACAGCACAAAACATTGGAAACATTTTCAAGACTCAGACGTGATCGCACAATCATTCCAGTTACAAATGGTGTTGTCCTACTGTGTGACAGAAAAGTACTAACACAGAAAGGGTTACAACACAGAGTGATAGACCTAGCACAAGAAGGCCATCAAGGCATAGTCAAGACTAGTCTGGTTCCCTGACCTCTCTCTCCACTACGTTGCTCTTCGTTATAACGAAGAGCAACGTAGTGGAGAGAGGTCAGGGAACCAGACTAAGTCAAGACAAAACAACTTCTTCGTGAGAAAGTATGGTTTCCTGGTATTGACAAATAAATAGAGGATTAAAGTCAAAGTTGTATACCATACCTTACATACCATCCGACTTAACATTAGGAAGATCATCACGAGTCCGAAAACCACCAGTCTACCTGGAGGATTATGTTTGTACACAATAACGCAAAACGTTTAAAAGCTTTACCACATGCGTCGTGTAGCTATAATGCTTTCATTATAAATAGTCTAGTATGTTGAAGCTATAAACTGTTCTGTAGATTCGGAGAGTTCATAAAAATAATGTGTATCTCGTCAAGCTGAACTCTACCATCAGCAAAAACACAGAATAAGTTTAGGACGTGACAGTGAGAATTTTAAGCCTACTTTATCCAGTTTTACGTTGACCATTTGGTAATGTATCAGAAAATAAAGATGCAAATTGTACTCATGAATTTCTGCTATCTGAGTTTCTGTTGTTAGAAAATGTTTTATTATTGTTAGGATTAGTTCCAAACAATGTAAACTGACTTTCAATTTAAATACATAAAGGTTAAGGCTGACATAAAAGTATGAAGTTAAAGTTCTAGAAGCAATGCTGTATTGTAATATAGTTATCCCACTGCTGAATCCGCAGCTAAGAGATCAGAGATATACAGAAATATGGAGTGCTAGATGAAGGCCTGACAAAGTCAGTTAAAGTACGTATGCTATGGTATCACGGTACCAATTGTACAACCCCAGGTGGGCGGAGCTTAAGGTGTAGGGAACATTGCATTCAGAAATAAATGACAAAACTAGCTGTAATTGGTGCATTATGTAAGAGTTGTACTTTCTGTTAGGCTTTTAAAAAAAGTTTAGCCTCTTGGCAACATGGGAAATTATGTTAATTCATATCTAGATCACATTTTGTATTTTTAAAGATTTTTTTAAAATGTGACCGGTGTAACTAGATATTTCTTACCCCTGTCTAGATCTAGCAGAGTTATCTCTCTTAAATGCAATGAAGTACCTATTTTCGATTTTATCAAATTAATAATCTAACATTGTTCTCTGTAACAGTGTGTGACATGCATGCTGAGGTAGGATAGAAAGTATATTTATTTCCCAAAACATTAGCATTGCGGTTTATGGAAAAGCAATTTGTACCGTGATACCCTATGGACGAAACGTGTGTCTGTAGAAACAGGTCTTTTCCTCTTTAATTTATAAAATTCAAACGATGCAATAGATAGTTCTGACCAGTCAATCAAACTGGGCACATTGACCAATCAAACAATAGGTATCTATATCACCGCTTAATTGCGCGTTGCCATGCATGGTTTATTTCTTGTTACAGTGCAGAGGAATTAGAAAGATTTACACAGAAAGTCACTGAAAATGTATCAGAAAAGTGGTTCACCGTTGTGCTTCGGGGCACGTGAGTTATTATAAACGAATTCAAGATGGCAGTTTTAAAAAAAAATGTTCCCAAGCTAAACACCAGCATGGAAAAATGTATGCGTTAAAAGCGATATGTTATTTATAACCATATGTCAATATATAAATACACAGAACTGTTTTTAAAAAGTGATTTTATTTGTTGTGTGTGTAAAAACTGTTGAATACAATTTTATGCTCGTTGCTTATGTTCGAATTGTATAATATTTGAGTAAATAATTTTGCATACAGTATAGAAAATGTGTGAATACAATTTAAGATTTGTCTTATTTTTACCTTGCTTTAAAAGAAAAAATAAATTAAAATACTGGAATCCTTCATCATGCTTCTATAGTGCTCATTTTATTAAAGTTTTCAAAACTGAGCATTAAAATTGATGTCAACTTGACATAACACCACCCCATAACTTTTAAAATCGGATTTTGACATCAAATATTTTAAAGTGTTAAATTTAATAATTTTGACTACGATTTTTATAATAGAAGGTTTCTAAGAGATATTTTAACTTTTAGAAGAAGCGAAACTGTAATAAAATATTTCCTATGTCTTTATTAGGCTTGAGACTTTACAAAACAGCAAGTTATGTCCTAAAATTTATTTAAATGTTTGTCTAGCTGACTCGAATAAAACTGATCTCTTGCAGTTTACCGATTTTATACCACCTGCAAAATGTTACGACATCAATGAAGAAAGATGAAACCAGTCACACTAATTGGCTAACAAAGGTAAAAGCCGATGCAGATATATCTCCTTGTCCAATGCCTGTTGTGGCTTTTTTTTGAAGTGACATTATTATTTCCTTCTTTATTAAGAGATTATGAAAAATGATAGTTTTAAAGGATCGGATACTATTTAAATTTACTTGCTTATCAATGATACCCTTTCAAAATGGTTGATCTGTCAAACTGATGATACACGTTGACGAGGAGTTAATAACGTAAAATATTCCCTTCAATCACACAGGAAACTTTGTATAAAATGTTTAATTATTTATTGTAATTTTAATACTTGTTTTTCTAAACATAATTAAATTATAAGCTCTTGATTTAAAATGTACTTATTTTATTCCTATATGACATTATACATGTACGATATAAATTTAACAGGTGAAAATACATAACGAAAGTTTTATTTTATTTTTTTTAAATGTAACCAAACTAGAAATTCTGATAATTAATAAGTATGCAAAATTTGCAAGAATAGAAAGATTTTGTTATTTTGTCCTCTTCTAGCAAAATGTCTTTACGTTTATCATGCTGTTCGTTCTTCATAGATCGCAAGCAATGTGCTGCAACTTTTACCTGATGTTCGCTATCAAACATCCTAATTTCATGAATATATACATGCATGTAGTAGTTCAAACCTTTCTTTAACGCACGATCTAAAAGAATCTTGCAATCAGGATGGAAAGTGTCAGAAACAGTATCGAGAATATTGTCCGCTGAATCTGTAGCTTATGTTACCGATTCCGCCATATTCACGATATAGCAGCAACAGTAACTAAGTGGGCGGAGCTTATCATTTGATGTGGAACTATCCATTGTTTTGAAACAATAAACATCCATCTACCTAGTCTGTGTTATATCAAACGAGATTGAGATTGAGTTTGAGAATGCAATATAACTTCAAATGTACTTTTGAAGGACTGAATTTCGCATTCACCTTCTTCCTCAGAACCGATTTTGATGCGATCACAGCCTTTGAAAAATAACCCGACCCGATCAGAATTCAACGAGGGTCAAAATTTAATACTACACCGGATCAAATCGTGTTGAAGTACTACGGAACATATTTTTGTACCATCACAATGTTGAGATATTGCTGTTTTTGTGTTCGTAGAGTTTGCTTACCAGAAAATAGCAATAATTATTTATGGAAAAGTTAATGTTGTTAAGGTCTACTGGAGAGAATCAGGAAACATCGATAAACAACTAAACAAATAATTTTAACGTATATAATAATCATAAATGTACATTTAACGCAACGTGTCTTTCATTAGTGCATCATCGTTTCACAAATAATGAATTCCTATCAATAGGAAACTGCTGTAGGACTGTTAATTAAAAACTTGAAAGCAAACCTGCAGCATAAAAATTTATGTCGTTTCAGAGAAGAATGAGGCTAGTCAGTGACACAACGTAACTTCGATCAGTTCCTAGGACATTGCAATATAAAGAAAATATCAATTGTCCCGTGTTTGTATTATGCTCGTTGCTCTATTGTCTGCATTAATCTGGAACAAAGACTGACTTGCCATTAAACGGTACGGATTTCAGTGAATTTCATAAAACAAAATACCCTGCTCCATTTGGCTGATCGATTTTATTTTGCATTTCCGCAGATTAAAAGAATGTGATCAAATATATTCAGTTTCTTTAGAAAATATTATTAAAGATCGATGTCTGGAAATAAGGTTTTTCTTACCAGTAATATTTGAAAATGGTACATGAGAGGAGATACGCCTGGAAAATAGCTACTCGTTCAATGTCTTTTCTACAGCAGGACGACAATATGATTTTTATTTCACAATTATATTTTAGTTCACTTGCATTATTTTATGACTTTCTGAGAGAATGATTTTTTGCAGGAAAATGTTAGATAATTCAAAATATAAAATCTTATATGATTCACAGAAATGGCGTTGAGAAATATGATAAAGATATTGTACAAAAGGACGACCTGATAAGGAATTGAAATCTCATCATAAAAATTTACATCTGGCATTGGTTCATAGTAAATTAATATTCAGACCATTAATAAATAGTTTAAATTCTAAATAATTTTATGCTGACACAGGAATATGAAAAATAGATTTAATGTTGCTTGGGTAACATTCACATTCCTTTTGTTCTTCGATATGTTTTGTTGGAAAAAAATATGTCTAAATGTTTTATTGAAAAGCGACAAAAACGTACTTCTTTCATACAATACGTTATCCAAACTTACAATTTTGCACACTTATGATGTTCTTCACATTAGGCGAGTTAGTTCAACTACCTAATTCCCAGTTTCTTTAAGTCAGTCCGTTAATAACGATACGAAAAATGCCTTGCAGTTTAGGAGAATTACAGTGTTTGTGACACCTTATCAGTTATTGTTTTTATATGGATTAACGCCATTTTTCAGCACAAGATAACCTATACATGGTGGCTAGTATAAATTGTGGAGGAAGAACCCTGGAAAACCCCGGGAAGAATCACTGACCCAAGAGAAGCTACTGGCAGGCTTTATCACTTACTCACGTTAGCCGAGTCTGGACTCGAACTCACACAGACTGAGGTGAGATGGCAGTGATCCGAAACGGATAGAGCTTTAGACCACTCGGCCACTCGGGGCCCCGATACCTTATAAGTAGATATGCATCCAACAGAACACGATTGCACAAACCAATAAGAGTTTTCAAATTTTTAGATTAGAGATTTGCTTAAATTGAATTCGGAAATAAAAGTCTTTAAAATGGGTAATAGAATGAATATAAAGTAAGAATATAAAAATCTACTTTCATGATATTAGAACCAGACAGAGGGGAATTTAAAAAAAAAATTCAACTTTTTACATCATAAATAAACAATACCTAAGAAAAGACAAAATAATATAAATATTACAGTTAGGATTTTCGTTCGATTGGAATCTTTATACGTTGCTATATTTTTGTGTATGGCACGCAAATATTGCTAAATGTTAAGGAATAAGAATGTGTATGTGTATGTGTCTGTGTGTGAATTAGACTGTAACAATTTTTCAGTCATGTCGCCACGATGTCTGCACGACTATTGCTATATTATCAGATTTAAAAATTTTGGGACCTCAGCTCATTTAAAATTAGTGTTTATTCGAAACACCGCTATAATTCATTCGGAACACTGTATACATTTGCCTATGATATAACTTTAAGGACTATTTCGGATTCAATTAACAATATTGTAAGTTCGTTTGATAATTGCACTATGTGTTCTTTAGGAAATATATTATTTGTTGCATTTTACTCTACTTAATTGTTTTATCTTTCTTTCTGCTAACTTGTTCAAGACCATATAATCGTTGCACTATGCAATTGAATATGTGGTATAAATGTATATGCATGTATGCACCGTGTGTGGTATAACGTTTATCATTAGGTAAAGTCCTTAGAAATGAGCATGACGAGTAACTGACATGTAATGTACGAGATATTCATTTGTTATTTTTAATGATAACAATGTCAGAAAACACGTTATTGAAAACACCTCTTTATAACATATTAATAGCTACAGTTGCTAAGCTTGTTTGTTCATTCGTGATGATTCCACTGTTTGATAGAACAAAGGGATTTCCTTAAATCAATACGGAAGTTAGCATTCGCAGAAACCTGACACATGTGTGACCTTTGCTGGCTTATACAAGGCTCATTTATATAAGTGTAGTTGGTCGATATCTCGTCTCTTTCAAAGGTCAAACACCTAATGTCTCTTCCACTGAATGTAATACAAAACTAAATGTAAACAATAAAGTGCAAATTTAAGCCTCGATATTGCGGAAACGAAAAGCATTATTTTAAGCTTGATTCCCTTACGACTTTGTACAGAGCTTACAAATCAGCTTGAAACCAGTAAGAAGCTCACATTCGCTAAGAAATGTAATTACGCAGCCATTGATTCAACAACCTGAATGACAGTTAAGCTATCTTAGGCGTCGAAACATTGTGTATTGCGCCGTAAATATATTGACTGGAAATGTTCCAAGCAGTAATGAAGTGATCCAAATTTCAGACCAGGGTCACAAATTATACTGTTAGTTGCCACCAACAAATCATCTGCATAAGAATGGATGGGAGTATATACATAACTACATTTTGCAATTTAATCTCCCAAAAAGACGTTATTCATCAACGATGTATTATTCGGACCTAATTTTAGTGTTGTCACAGCAATACAATGTGTGCTTATCAAATTATATTGTACTGGTATTGTATATAAAATCTATTTTTTAATGATTTTATAAGGTATATTAAATTTTCTGCTATTATGAAACTGTTGTTTTAGTCGTTTTTAATATTTTCTATTGAGCGTTTGATAATGATTGATATGTATATGTATACGTTATATATGAAATATCTTTGACATATTGTGTGATATCTCAGGAGTCCCAAGGACCAGGGACTTGGTCTTTACCAAGCTTCAATGTGAGAAATAACGTCTTATGCACATCTTACTTAGATAAACAAGAATGATGTATTAAACCATATTGAAATATGATGTACATTTTAGTTAATTATTCTCAGATAAAGTAATCATTTGGGAGAATATTTCTTAGACGTTCTTGTACAGATAGCAGTAAATGTAGTATATAAATAGATTAAATTATCATACCTTCATTAACAGTTTGGTGTATATTGCACAACTATAAAGTTGAGATCTACTACATAATTAATACACACACTGAATGCACTCTAGCCATCATAAAGATAAAATGCTGAAGCCCGTTTTTACGACTAAGAAGGTAGGATATTTTCCAGTTTCATGATTAACACAATCATTGTTTTCTCACGTTAATTTTCTCCTAGCGATCAAGGAGAAATTATTTTCTGCTGACTTCTTTATTGATGCATCATTTCGTTTGCGCTTGAATATGGAAATGAAATGAAATATACAACAGTTACAATACTTTTTGTTTCTTGTTGACTCTAACATATCATTGTTTATATGCGTGCTAATAGCTTTTCCCACCCAAATATCAAGGTACTCGAATGGCAGTAACGTTCTAATTGGGAATGGTGGCGGCACGGTTGCTCCGGGTTAAAAAAAAAAAAAAACTGGTGCATCATCATCCCACCAGATGCCATTTAACTTCACTACGCCACTGCCCGAATGAGCGGTTTTTCGGTTACGTGAATAACTTTCTGTCACATGAAACACCGCAGCTCCCACTTACGGCTACTATAATTACATGTTATAGGGCCTCTGTATTGTATGTCATGGCGGCAAAATTCATACTGGAAATCGGAACATGCAATGAAGGGAGGTAATTTCTGTCGCTTGAGCATCTTGGATTTATTCCCCTTGTGTTACATTCACTATTTGCACGCAAGCACAGTTGATTGGCTCTCAAAATCTCTTTCTCATATATTTTCATATTTTAAAACATAATTTCAAGTTCCTAAAACAGCTTTTCACAAAACGTTTATTTTATTAACATATTTGTTGATATATTTATTTGTATTACTTAAGTTCGACTGAAAATACTATTTTATAAGCTGCAAAAAAGAATGTCGACTAAGCACAAATTTTATAACAAAGGTGTAGTAAAGAATATAATTGTTTAGAGACGACATAGATTGAATGCATATAATATATATATATATATATATATATATATATATATATATATATATATATATATATATATATATATATAATATACATGTATATTCCTCGTGCATAAACAACAAATACTGAAAAATCTATGTAAGAGTTTACTTTTTGATTAATATGTATTTTGTATGACAAAATTATTTTTGATTACAAGCAATATCTTTCACGCTTCAAAGGGACATTCATAATCGCAAGGAGTTGAATTGTGAATGGAGAAAAAATGTAATGTTTGCAATTTACATCATTCATACTGCTTTCTTAGCGTCAACAATAATTGCCAAAAATGAATGACTCGAACTTTCTGACTACGGAATAATTACATTTTATTGCCGGTATATTCTGTCTGATTCGCAAACGCATGATGCACACAAAACAATTTCAGAATGTTATGGAAGGTTAAGATAGGTTTGTCGTACACGCAGTTCTCTTGCGAGACTAAAATATTGCGCAGAATAGTGAATCATGGAATCCAGGATGCATGCAAATGAAACAGGAAGCCAATGATTAATTTCAAGACATTATTAGTCACCATCACATTTAACTAATATGTTTAGCTCCTACCTAACAGATCTTAAAAGCCTGTATTTAATTATATTTCTGGGTAATTTATATTTACGTAGATACAATCGGGTCAAAGTTCTGATTAATAGAGTAATTATCTCTTATCAGCATAACATATAACTGATATTCTTTAATTATGTATAACATCTCATCATCAATACATTATAACGCTAAAGTATCAGCGCTTCGTGCAACTCTGAAAGATTGTCATCAACTAGCTGTCACGAAGCGATTGATGATCAGTGACATCATCGACATTTCAGTGAAAACAATTTTGCAAAGCTGAGATCTGGTCAGCAAGCTCTTGTGGTAAACCAAAAAATAATTGTCTGTATTTATGATTTATTGCTTACTTTCAATCTATGTATATGATTTCATTAACGAGCTAAGGTCATGGAACTTATTGCATTTCTTTTCTTATTGCTTTTAAATTACCTGATGGTGGGTACCGGGTCCAGTGTGTAAGCGTGAGTGAGAAATAAAATAACAAAAATGTGAATCCAATGATCTGCCATTTTTGAGAAATAATATTTGCTGACATTTCTTTTGACAACAGTATAGACTCTCACAATACAATCATAGCTTACATGCTTTGCCGTCTATTCTCTTGATTATAATACGTGTTGTAGCAAATATAGTGTTTTATAAAATCATGTAAGAGTTATATAAATACATCGATATACCTAATTTTCAAACTACAATTATACCCTGGCCACGAGGTTATCAAAAGCCTTATCAGTAACAGCTCCAAGTTAAATTTTAGTGTGCCTTTACTGAGATATCTCCATTAATCTGATTTGATATCAATGCATTATCTCACAAATTGATTGATTGGTTGTTTGACAGATTGCGGAGTGAGTTAGTGTGTGTGTGTTTGTGTTTATTTTAGCAAATTAACGAAACATTAATCTGTACCTGTGAAATGAGGGAAACTTGGCACTGTTGATAATCTTCTATTTCACTGATTGACCAAAGAAACCTTGCACATATGATCATTGTTCCAGTCACGTTCATTCCTACTAATATAAGGACACCAAACATATAGTTCGTCATCCGTTTTCCCTGGTAATGGCAATGCACGAAAGGATTGCCGTGAGACATTACAAATAACGGTCTAGTGTGAGGCTCTTGTATTCTATAGAAGACTTTCAAAAGAGTCACAAAATTAATAAAGACTTTCCCAGCAAATGCTGAATGGTTTGCAGTTTTAAATTAAATCGTTTTATTCGCAATACCAACTATTTTCCTTCATTCAATTATATTACATCCAATTTGAACGTTTTAGTATAAGCTACGGCATTTGGCAATATTTAAATATATTGAAACGTAAAAAGACACAAGACATATATATCCATATCTAGCTGAGTATCACTCAATTTCTGTGTGGTGTACAAAATTGAATGCATGTGCAGACGCATCTGCATCGTGGACAAGTTGTGCCAAGATAAAACCAAACTGCTTTTCTTTCTGTAACTACGAAATGTAGAATCAGATGTCTCGAGGGAAATTATTATATTGATGATTTCATGGTTTTCATTCCCAAATACAAAATTGAAGTCTCCAGTTTATCTCATAGGTCCGTATTTCATCAAACTATCGACCACGTAAAACGTTTTTATTCAAATCGTTGTTTCAGAAAGCTATTCCCATCGGAGATGTTCGAAGCAAGAGCTTCTGTGATAACCAGATACATTGCAGACCATTAAGTTACGGCATACCTATTTAGATGCGACATAATTACGTCTGCATTGGCGTTTGCAATTTTTCTGCTTATCGAAGGTCCACACGTGCAAAAATTGTCCAGACTAACAAGTGTTTACGATAACTATTACCTCTTATAGCGGAAAGAAATTATTAAAGGTCGTGCAAGATTCGATTCAAAATAGTTGCGATACGGTATATGTGGTCAGATTAAAAGCGAATCATTTTAAAATGTAGAATAGTTGAATACGTGAAATTAATATTTCTCGTTTAATATCGCGACCTTAAATTGATGATGCAACAAATGTATTTACATAAAAAATACTCCAAACTATAAGAACAATTTAGTAAACGAAATGCTTTGCACTTAAGAACAAACACAATAAAATCCTAACTTTTCTTGATAAAAAGAAATAAATTTTAAGATAATGCCCAGCAAATGAGAAATGAAGTGCTGCTATATAGAAAAGAATATTCGCATTAATTTTTAATATTAACTTGTATTAAATATCTTATTTGACATGGGACGCCACTTTGCCATGTGATTAGTATAAATACAATTCTTTGTGTTTACTGTGCCTTATGTTTTACTCGACCATTTATCTTTATCATAAAAGAAAGAAAAGTGATCTTTTCTAAAATAACTTTATTCCAATGGAAATAGACAAAGTGTTTATTTTTATGTGAAAACAGGAAAACAAATTACTTCAGTTTTATCATACGTCGACGGTTTTATCGCATAATGAATGACAGTTCTGTTGTGGATCTGTTTACAAAATATTAGGGCTGTATTCGAGGAATATTACCTCTCTGATGGTCTAGTGATTAGAGCGTCCGCCTTGGATGAGAGAGGTTGCGAGTTCGAAATCCGTCAGAGTGATACCAAAGACTTATGAAAATGAAACTAACAGCTACCTCGCTATGCGTCAGAATTAAGAAGTTGGTGTCAGGAGTGATAAGCTTTGTGTCCGGATCATGCGACTGGGTAGGAAATCATGCTACCTGTCTGAGGAAAGATACCCCAGTGAAAGACATCACTATAAACTGCCAAACTTAACACAACGTAGCGATATGACTGAAAATGAAGAATTTAGTGCCAGGACTGATCAGCCTGGTGTAAGGATCATGTGACTTGGTAGGACATCCTGCTACTAGTCTGCGGAATGATACCCCAGTGAAAGACGTCATTATAAACTGCCAAACGTAAGACAACGTAGCTGAATAACTGAACATTGTCAAAAACTAATTTAAAAATCAAAATAACTCACCACTCGTGGAATGTGGTCTTACATCCTCCACGTATAATGAAAATCATTTTCCAAGATCATTCCAAATTTTTTTCACAAAGACAAATATTTATTAAAAGTCTCAAAAGAGATTAAAACCGATAAGGTAGTGATGACATTTCCGTTGAACATATGAAGATTATTGGACCATTAGAACATCTAATATTTCTGTGACTTCAAAACTGCAGATACTACTAGGTAATCTCGACGTCTAAATGCACCAATGGGTGAAAAGAAATGATGACATTGATTCACTATCATCAATATCGTCTATATTATATTATATTATATTATATTATATTATATTATATTATATTATATTATATTATATTATATTATATTATATTATATTATATTATATTATATTATATTATATTATATTATATTATATTATGCTTATACTAACTGGTCATTCCGTTTGCAACAGCAAACTTTCTGAAACTGGCTTTAAATACAAACAAAACGATGTAGTTGATAATATTCAATGTTAATGACATATTTAATCTGACTGGCAAGGATAAATTATTAAGTGCTCAAATATTATATTCATCGTTACCATAGTCGTCGTTATATTGTTATCTTTCTGTGTAGAGATTAGAAAACAGTGATCAATCACCGAACTTTCCTCCCCATACGCTCCATCGACAAACAAATAGCATGTTACCCTATTTCAAAAAATCCCAGAATATGTTCGAGACCTGTTAACGCTGTAGATAGTAACAGTAATAATAGCAAGGCGATGGGTGCCATTTACTCGCGGATCTGGGTTCGAAACTCGGTAGAGTACGAATTTAATTTCTCTATCCTGCATGATAGTAGTGTTTGTATTAAACTATATATATATATATATATATATATATATATATATATATATATATAGATATATATATATATACATATACATATATATATATATATATATATATATGTGTGTGTGTGTGTGTGTGTGTGTGCTATAGGGAGCAAATTCTTCAAACATTTATAGTATATATATATATATATATATATATATATATATATATATATATATATATATATATATATATATATATAATTTGGAGCTTCGCAAATTAACTATTACTAAGATTAAAATAAACAAATGTAATTTTAGCATATAAATAACTATGTGTATTTTATAAACTCTATATAACGGAAATAACATACCATCAACACACATGCTACGATTTTGCCAATATCTAAATAACAGCCATAGAATTGGGATATGTAAAATTTATAAACGAACATTATTTCCGGAACAGCCATACCATTAATGGCGTTACGATACTTTCAGAAGTAAGAGATTTGACATTAAAACTATATAAAAATCAGAATAAGTAATACAAAGACTTATATCCGAACGAATTCGTCATTTCCTGCACTTGAGGAGCTTTCAGACCGCTTCTATCTTGGTACTATAATAAAATATGTCACAGATTCACATGTTTACTGTTTACGTGTCAGTTTAAGTGAATTTCGGCATGCTACACTCGGCGTGTTATTAATTTAAATTTTTCAGAAACGTGATTACATTCATTACGTAGAAATAAATATTTGGTTGAGTAAATATGACAGAAGACTATTGTCGACACAATTGTCTTGCTGCCAACGATATATTGATCTGAAATAGCTAGATCAGAAAGGTAACCCTATCAGAGTGCGATAATATAGGTCGTTAAATGGTGAACATGTCTAACTCGAAAATAGTTCACCTGCACTTTATGCGATTTTGAACTGTATCATACAACAAATGAAACTCTCACCATACGAAATGATAGGACACTGAAATCTTTCCTTATATCAGATGATAGGAGATTGCAATCTCTCACTGTACCAAAGATTTGTATATTGCTATCTCCAATGACATCAAAATGATAGGGCAATGAATTATGACATTGTACCATATGATATAAAATTGAGATCATCCACAAAGTCAAATAATAGGGCATTTAATTCTTTCAGCGTAACGAATTATAGGACATTGACAATGTGCATATTCTCTAATGGTTGCATATTGAAATATCTCGCAAAATAAAATAACAATGCATTCAAATCTCCATCGTGTAACTTTAGGCCACTTAATTCTGATAAAAGTTTCATCACACAATATCGAAATCTTTCATTATACCAAATGATAACATTTTAAGATTTCTCACTGTAACCAATATTCTCATTTAAATCTCTCATGATGTCAAACGATCTGAAGTCTCACTATGCCCCTCATAGTACATTATCATTTCTCGCTATACCAAATGATGCCATTTATATATATATATATATATATATATATATATATATATATATATATATATATATATAATTGTTTATATTATTGTGTGATTGGCCTTTGTCCATAATTGGAGTAGGGGTATTACATATTATTGTTATTATTGTTGTCTAGATGCACTTGCTTTTGAATTTATAATGTTCTAGAAAGTACGTAAGTTTCTTAATATTTTCCTGGTAATGTCCATTAATATGGCCTTCATACTGGTTCCCTTATTGAAGCCTAGGTGTTTATATTAGGGTTTTTTATATTAGAATTAATCAGTCTGTTTTAACGTCTGACTAGTAGAATCAGTCAGTTTATTGTGCTTCGTTTCAATTTGAGTGGATTTATTTATCATTGGCTTATATAACCTTGGCAATTCAAGACTGTTATCACATTAATATTAGTCCAGTACATTAACACTTTCAGGATTGGAATTCATTTGGAACACCAATGGAATACTCTGTAGTTTTGTACTTGTGATGGGGCTTTTGGGTGGGACATTTAATTATTTGGTTTTCAATGCTATGGGGTTTTTGAAATTTACGTTTTCTATTCCTACGAATTAAATTGCTCCAAATATTACAAAACGTTTTCGTGTTTGCTATATTGTATTGCTTAGATTAAGACTGGCAAAATAGCAAAATATCCCAGTGATATTGAAATCTTACGATATCAGATTATGAGAAACTGAATGCTCATACTTTTTTAAGATATCTCTTACTATGTCAAGCGATAAGAATTCAATATTAGTCATTAGTCCCAGTGATATGAAATCTGAAATTTCTCAATATACCAGATGATAGAATATTGAAATCTATAATTATGTCAAATGCTACAGTATATTTGTTTGTAACTATATCAAATGATAGTACATTGCAATCACCTAGAATATAAAACTATCAGACTTGCAATCACTCACTTTACTAAATAATTCGATATTGAAATCTCCTTCAATAGCAAACATTTAGCAATTTTCATATCTCACTAAACTAAATAACATTACATTAAAATATCCTAAAATGCCAAATCATGCGACATTGAAACCTTTCACTAGATAAATGCTAGAATAGTGAAATTATTCATTGTGCCAAGCGATCGGAAATTGAAATCTCTCACTATACCACTTGATAAGATATTAAAATATCTCGCTATGACCAAATAATTGGATATTGAAATTTCGCACGATACCATATGATGGGACATTGAAATATTTCACTATACTAACTGGTAGGACATTGATGAACTCTGCCTCTAAATCAAATGATAGGATATTGAAATCTCTCACAATACGAAATAACAGGGCACTTAAAGATCATTGGCTTTATAGTAGGACTGTCATTACTGTCAAGATTCTTTGACTTTTTATTGTGACAGTGTGTTTATATTGAAACAAGCAAAATGTTAAAGATGGAATTCTTCAAATTGAACGTATGCAATTATTATGTATTCTAGGGTGAAAATCCCTTTATGAATAATTTACATAATATGATCTATTTTGGATCAAGATTACATTAGTTCACGATATCGTATGATTAATCGAACGATATAACATGCGTTTCTGCTCAGTAGGTTTACCCACGGCTATATTGGAAATTTTCGCTTAATTCTCTAATCGTGTGGAACTTTACTGGAATATCCAGGCAATCTTTTAGTGTTCTGGCTGTAACAGAAGTCAGCACGATCAACTATATAGCACTATATTGATTATTCGAGAACTAACCTATTTGACTTGTAAATGTCTGTTGTAAAGGCTACTTGATCATTTACAATAACGATCGTTTCTGCTTTCATTTATGTAGTTCCAATAAAAGAAGGTAAATGATTTATCTCTTCATGTTACAATGAACGATCAAAACTCTCTTTCACAAATCATCGGATGAAGAATAGAACGCCTTATCAATAAATGTTGCACAAACTGATGTCGACGTTATGTTACTAATATATTATACAGAACATACTCCATAGGATTTTTGAGAGAGACACGTCTTCAGTAAAACGATCATGCACAGCACCGGGATCCAAACAGAGATCAGTAATGTTATGTTAATGCTCCAGACAAAAAAATTAAATCAGTCATGCAGTTTTAAGGAATTCTCAAACAGTTATCCCTCTTGCGAGAAATCAACTCTAATTGCAGAATGCGATTAATATTTAGGGAAATGTGCTCAAAGGATATTTTTTACATCGTGAAGCGGAAGAGGAACATTGATATAAAATACTTTTAATAATAGAAAGTTTGAGATTCTCAAATTATCTATGCATATTTTTCATAAAGCGGATTCTTCAGCTGTATTGTGTTTGTGAAGGAAGTATATGCTCTTATAGGTTTAACCGACAATTGATTTCGTTTGGAATTATCTTAAATTTGACTGTTGCTAATGAAATAGTTAGTCATTGAATGTTACTTTTCCATGAGTCGATCTTCAAATGAATGTGTATTTAGAAAAGAAATGTATGAAAAAATGACGGAAAGAACAGAGAGAAGCGTAAGCAATAAATAAATCCAAGAAGGAATGATTGAAAACCAAAACATGAAACAAATACGAAAATACTAATTATATTAATTCAAAAGACCCTGCGATTAAGCACAATAATAAGGAAACTTTTAAGGTCACAAAAGGAAGCGCACTCTTCTCTTTGGTCGAAGATAAACATCAATCATCGTCTTTCCATGCTGCGCACAATATACCATCAACAATGCTAAGAAGCAATTATTCTCTCCTAATTAGAGAACTTAGACAATAAAGCAGGTTTTTATTTGATCTTCAACATTTTGTGTTTAAGGGTAATCTTCCATCTCTGATGTTTATTATGTTCTTGTTTATTAATTAAACACAATAAACTTTTGAAAATCTAAAGACATCCGAGTATCGATATGATCAATGTCTGTAAAATGTACTGGTCAACTTCAGACAAGTTATTGCTTTCTGCTAAGCGTCCTTGATTCTCTTACTTTTGAAGGTATGTAAATTAAAAAGAAATACATATGTGTTTTGTTTCGAGCGGTTATAATGACCAAGTTTGAAAAGTAAAAAGTTGAGGCCGTCAAGCCGAGACTATGTATCTACACGGTATGAAACGAGTTCCTCACCGACTCGGAACAAGGCATTTACGTGGTTCACACATTTCCATTAAGAAAAACCTAACAAATATACTTTGGCATCTTATGAAAGATAAAGTACAACCATGAGCAAGTCCATTTATTTAACCATGGTTATGCCTGTATGCGCTGTTATGCCTTTATGCGCTGTGTAGATGTGTCATCGTTCTGTATGCTTTCCAGATATGGATGTACTCTTTAGCTTTAATGTGTTAAGAATGTTGTAAGGGACATATTATAGATTATGTGCAGTTACAAGCAAGTGAATATTACCTTACTTCTCAAATGGAACAATGGTTGTGGCAATTTGTGGCCTTTTTTCTTACACTCTACTTACTGAACATAAAGCATTCCTTCCAAGCAAACCTAGCTTTAATTAATTACAGCCTATTTATACAAAAATCTCATTTATTCATATTACTTTTATGTTTTCAATTAATTTCTAAAATATTTGATGAATTCAACTTAAAGTATATATATTAAGCATAGAATTAAACAAATCTATGAGTTTCGTTCTAACACGCGGGCTAGATTTTAGGCACTCGTTTTGGTATATCGTGACAAGAAATTCTTAAGGTCACATTACCACCTATACATAACGGATGAGATACTTCTAATATGGGCCCTAACGAAACGGCAACTCTATTCCTTGCTACGTCTGCATTTATGCTGCAATTTTCTGTCAGTTTTATCCCCAATTTCACTAAACAAACTGGAGTCCCCAGTAATTTAAATAGACAAATTTTAAGTCTCTCCATTTAAAATTGTTTTGAAAAATATAATTAAGGAGACCACTTTGTTTTGAAACTCGAAGGCTTTAATATGTTCTACAGATGTTTGGTATTTACGTTAAAGAATGAATGTCTCGTGAGAATTATATGTAGGGTAACGTTTCATTCAAACGTATAGCAATTCTAACCATGCCTTGAATCTTGAAATAAGTCATTGAGTCTGTTTTATTATTTCTGGACGTTTTACAATATCAACACAAGATTTCAGCTTTAAAGCACTCTCCCATTTAAATATCACATTACACACTTGTTTCATCAGAGAACTCATTGTGAGACATTCTGTTCAAGATATTTTTGCCCATCTCAAAACCACCAATTTTGCGGGCTATATAAAGTGAAATGCACCTACATCGCCCTTCGAAATTTACGGTAAAAGTAGTACCAGGCTGGATTTGCGATGCGGAATATGCTATACAGTATTTCATATTTTGTATTATTAAGCTTAAAATGTTAACGTTCTTGCTATTCCTCATTAAATTAGTTATGATTCTCGTTTTAGGACTTATTTCCGTTGATTTTTGTTTCATTTAAAGAGAAACTATTACAGGAAACAAATTAAATCTAAATGTAAAGCATTCAAGAGTCAAAGATTTGGCTTTGAAAAAAAAGACAACCATCAAATATACAAGTAATATTTAAGATAACTTATTAATCAGTCGGAAATCACACCACGTATAAACTGATTATAATATAAATACTGTGAATGACAATATTGAGAGACGCTTCAGTTTCATGTTTCTTAATCGATATAAGTAAGAGGATTTGATTATGGTATAGGTGGGCTGAGCAAGACTAAAATTGTGCCAGGTATGTACATCTGCCAAAGAGACTTTGAAGCTCATTTTGATCTTGATGTAGTTTTGATCTTGATGTAGTTATACCTTCACGTGATATTATCAAGGATTAAATGGCTGGATTTATCCCATGCTATCGACATTATTTTCACTGTTCATATTTCTATTGTTTTCAAAATGTGTCCCAATATTTTTATCTCTTTCTCCCTTAAAGCAACTAAAAGTCGATAAGACAAATAGTTGTATGATTAATTTATGGTCATTATTGGCGTTTTATTCATTCATTATGTGCAATGTCTCTTCAAGTATAATTAGCACTACAAACATCCTGAGATTCTGATGTTTCCGTAGCTACCTAGACATTTCTTGACAAATAATGACGAACACAAAATACAATCTGCCTGGTACAATGGTGTGCAATTTACAGCAGATGGCTGACTTATTTATGTAGAAAAGCAGCAAAATCTACCGTATAATACCAACTTCCATTAACACTACTACACACTTAAACAGATACACACGCACTCACACACACACATATATATATATATATATATCTATATATATATATATATCTATATATATATATATATATATATATATATATATATATGGGTGTGTGTGTGCGTGAGTGTGTGTGTGAGAGAGAGAGAGAGAGAGTGTTTAATTTATGTTCCATTCCTTGCTTAATTGAATTTCGCTTTATTGAATTTTCTCTACCTCATGACCAGACTAAACAGAAGTACTGTAGAAAAAGACTGAGCCTAAAACAATTCGTGCTGAAGGGGCCGCGAGTGGTCGAGTGGTCCAAAACGCTCACCGTTCCGGATGACTGCTATCTCATCTATGTCGGTGTCGTTTCAAGTCTACGGCTCGGCAAATGTTGGTTAGTGAGAGAGCTAGTCAGTAGCTTCTCGTGGGTCGGTGGTTCTTTCTCGGGTTTTCCAGAATTCTTTCTCAACTAGTTGTACTCTCCGCATTTTATAGCCTATCTTGCGCTGAAAAATGGCGATAAACCCCACAACAACAACAACAACAACAACAACAACAACAATCCACAACCCTTGAAGAGTAGTTCTAATTGTGTCAATTACCGGATTCCCAGCAAACTAGTATATCAAAAATACAGTTCGACTTTAATGTATATTCGCTATTGTCAAGAAAGTTTGTTTCAGAAAAAAAATATTGGTGAGAAAAATATATTTTTGAGAAATTCAGCGAACTATGAGAGATCGGCGAAATTATATTGTTGCAAAAAATGTTTAACAAAAATCAAACCTTTGATTCTGCAAAACAAAGAAGTTGTGTTAAAAATATTACACCTAACTGGTAAAAAGTTGTACTGTTCCTTTTACCTCAACAAAACTGGAAGTTTTAATTTCACAGTGCCTTCTTTTAAATATGATACAGCTTTATCGTGTGTTCATTTCGAAATTTATAAGTCCAGTCGTCATTGTTTGTAGTTTGTCACAAATTCGGATCACTTATCCTTTTTTATTTTTATGTGGCGTGGATAAACATGGTAATTTTCAAAGAGACTCAGATGCTTGAACATAATAAAAACATGTATATAGGTGTGTGACTTCTTGAGGCATTACATTAAGGTACAAGATTTTAATTTCCAACGTAAATATCATTTGTGCCGGAGAATCCTGAGACGTTTTCTTCCTTTCCTTCCTGGTAGGGCATTTTTTATAAATTTCTTTGCGGGTTTTAAAACCCTTTATGCATTTTGTATTTACGATCAGTTGAGTCATTGACATCTTAAAAATTGTGCTATGATTTATGTAGTCTGACTTCCGCACATAATCGATCGTATATGGCTCCTCATTGTATTATTATTATTGACCCACATAAAAGCAATATCATGATTAAACCTTCCTGTAGGAATGGTATGAGAACTTTTTTCTTTTCAGCTGAATCGCTAAATAAAGAGTATTACAATAGTAAACATACAGTTATATTTCTCTGACAATATTTGCGACACATTTTCTCCCCTGGACGAAGTAAAGATGACAGATTATGTACAGTCATGGAGGATATTTGTTCAATACTAGCGGATATCTTTCATCGATGGGTGAAAATAAATGAGTTAGTATCTTATTTACTAAGAAAAAACGAGTTTTCATTTCATTCAGTGCCGAAACGTATTCGCCAGCAATATGTGTAATACAATGAGGTGGCAATTTGTTACTGTGTCCAACGAAAAAAAAATTATCCGCAGTTTATCACTTGTGTTGTTTTGTGTTTTGTGCACATAGAATATCTGTAGTAACAGTAATATTCCTATATTTCAAAGAAAAAACAACCTAAATTTGAACAAAATGAAACCATATTCATGTTGTGGAATTTCAAAGTGGTTCGTTTGCGTGTGTGGCAGTCATTCATTTTACTAGATCAAGCATGGATCTAATATTTTATCCCCATAAATATTATCGATGTTAATTAATCAGGCATTAAAAAAAAGTCTTTGGTATGCCAATCCAACGCTTCATCAAACAATCTTTGTAAATTCAGTAATTCACGTCCTAGCATATCATATATCCTAATTCGCATGAAACGTTTAAGTAAAAGCAACATGAAAATGTTCCTTGTTTGAATCTAATAAATTATCAAATATATGCAATTAAAAAAATAATAATAATAATCAATGTAATCTACAATACGTTCTGGTCTTGCTAGCTTCCTAATGAAAATAACAGATGTACTAGAATGGGAGTTACCTCAGTTTTACGACCATCACCACCGCCCCCCCCCCCTCTCTCTCTCTCTCTCTCTCTCTCTCTCTCTCTCTCTCTCTCTCTCTCTCTCTCTCTCTCTCTCTCTCTCTCTCTCTCTCTCTCTCTGGGACCCTATGCGTGGCCAATGCTTTACTGCGGTCGCCTTTGAAGTTTATTCACACATTTCACTTCTTCTGATGTGAGTCCGGGTCTCAATTCGACCAACGTTGGCATGTGAGAAAGCCTGCCAATAGATTTACGTTGTTTGGTGCTTATTTCTGGAATGTTTCCGAGTTCTTTTTCCGCCAGATATACTCTCTAGTAGGTATAGCTGATCATATGCTGAGGATTGCATTGAATCTCCCAAAATTAAACCAAATTGTATTTCATCAATTACTTAGGTAAAATGATGTTTGCAACAAAAGAGTCAGGTAAATCCAACTTCCTACCTTCAGTTATGGATAAGTCAATCCCACAGTACAAATTAAAAAGCGCAATACCTTCCTGTATCCACTTTCATAGAACATAAGGTTGTTTACTTGCTAATATTACTTGCAAAAATATTCATTAAAAGGTAGCTCGGGGAGCCTTGTGTACTTTAAATAAAAGATTCGTACCACTATTGGTTTGTTTAGATACGGCAAACAGTATATATACATATATATATATATATATATATATATATATATATATATATATATATATATATATATATATATATATATATATATATATATATATCCGTTTTATGTTTTGTACGAAAATAGGTCTCGTTCAAAATTGATCGAAATACGACTACTTGTCGAAACCTAATGGATCTGAAAACAATACCTTGTTTTAGAAATGAAGCTGAAATATGAAATCCCAAATCATTTAATGGTAAATGTTTTGTAAAAGGTTGTGGAAATGATATTATATTATGACGAGACGTCATTTATCCCACAGGATAAATTTCACAATACAGTCCAGATGATCTTGTTTTGTTTAACGAGCTAAGCATTTAATGCAATAACATATGTATATGAAAGGAAAACAATATTTTTATGCGTATGTATATAAGTGTTGTTTATGTTACTTTTGGCTGCTTTTAGAGATATATTATTCCTAACATTGTTGTCCATAATTACGAATAGAAAGGTGCGTGCTATATAGTAATTATATCACTACTATATAGGGTGTGTAACCGTTATGATTAATGGGAGTTACTTCTATTGAACCAGATCAACATATGAAAAACTAAACGTTTTATATCATTCAAATTGCTAAGTGCCAAAATATATATATATATATATATATATATATATATATATATTTATATATATATATATATATATATATATATATATATATATATATATATATATATATATGTGCGTGTGTGTGTGTGTTGTCATTTTATGTCACAGGGATGTGTAGTGAATTTGACTTTAAGGATACATTAGGGAAGTTCATTTTAATATCTAAAATCTCTCTACTACTTAATTACTGCTAGGTTTTTGAAGTGTGTCACTCGATATATTGATAGCAGATTGAAGTAACGGATTGCTCTAGGGCATATTTGACTGCTACATGGAGACACAATTTCCTGTCATTTACCGAGTGGATCATTGTTGTGCATAGGCATGTTTTATTGCAACATTATTCAAAGCATGAATCCAATAAAATTTGAGACATCAGAATAAATACTATTATTTTATCAGTTAGTACAACGCACAATCGTATATTATGTTCATGCAGTTTACGATCAAGGCACATTGGGGAGCGTTGCAGAAAATACATAGAGATGTGTTTGAGAAAAGTGCACAAATCAAGTTTTGTAAATTAAGCTTTTGAAATTTGAAGTATCTAGATATCCTCATGGAAAGAATTTGGAGTGATTTGTAAATATAACTTGAAGACGGATGTATGTCCCGTGTCCGTTGACATGGAGGATTTATATCACTAACCAAAACTGTTCGGGTTTGTATATTTGGCATACACTGCTGACTAAAACGGATCTGACTGGCACTTGATATTCAGCAAGATGGTTTTATTATTGGGGATGATGCACTGATGTAAATGGAATAGAGTTTCGAATAAAGAGCGAAATTTAGAGATAGATTGGCAAAGTGAACAAAATTGCAAAGATGTTCTTTATGATGATGACGATGTAAATGAGGAGGTTGACGATGATAAATTTGATTGTACTTATTGATTTAATACTGTATCATCTGTTACAGCCATATAAGTAGTTTTTGAGGAGTTATTATTGTTAGTGCTACTGCTTTTGCTGCCACAACCGCTATTGCTACCAGCAGAACTACTTATTTCACTATCTTCGTTTGTCATGTATCAGAATGTTCTCTCTATGGATTAATTGCCACCTTACCTTTCTGAAACAATGCAAAACTGAAAGATATAATATGAATGAATTTGGGTTAATGCTAAGATTCCTTAAAGTGTAGTTACTGTAAAATTGTTAATACGAAATTATCTTTATGCATACACAAACTCTTAATGTCACTTATTTCATTTATGTTTGTTGTTCATTTCTATCTGACTCTATATATTTGTATAGAAGCGGTCTTAAGTCAATTGTATTTTCTTGGGCCGTGTGTGGGTATGGGGGTGGGTGTGGAATTAATATTGTCCGTTTACTATTTTAGTGATATACTTCGAGAATGAAACCTGTTTGGTATGAAGACCGTAACAAAAATTATTTTATCTTAACATTTAAATGTTAATGAAAACAAGCGCTCAGCATAGGGAATTTATTCTTCTAAGAGTATAATATGTATTTACTTTTGTTCTGCAAAACAGATTACATTAAGTGCAATTTTCATGTGGGATTAGTTACAGAAATTTGGCTGAAAGGTGAAAATGTGAAAAACTATCATTTAGTTATTAAAATAATCGAATATTGACAAAAACATATACATATATTTAAGACTCTACAATAAATGTCTATCCTTTGTTCTAACGCACCTTTGCTTCCATGTGGTGCTCACATATAATTAATTGCGCCTTTTAAAATAGCTTCCCCAATACGTATTGCGGTCATGATGTAAAGAAATAAAACAAACTAATTCAAAGCAAGTAGTATATATATATATATATATATATATATATATATATATATATATATATAAATATATATATATATATATATATATATATATATATATATATATATATATATATATATATATATATATATATATATATATATATATATATATATATATATATATATTAGCAGGAAATAACACATGAGAATAGATGGATAGATGGATGATTGGAAGGATAAACTAGTGCATATATAAATGAATAGACTGATGATGGATGGGTTAATCGGAACAATGATGAAAATATATCTTGATTAAAACCTCATGTAGATAACTGAAAGGCAAGTATGCAGAAAGGTAGGGCAATAAGTGGGTAGTTTATAAAGCGTTTTGATGCGATTATTAGTATCTCATACTAAGTACAATATATACTGATATATAATATGTCTGGTAAATTCTCTACTTTATGTGTACCTTATCCATGTTCTATTTATAAATGTGTTATACGTTACAGAATCTATGTACCTGAATGGCACATTTAATAAACTGTGAATAATATTAGTAGGTGCAATCATGCAATCGTGCAATTACCGTACCGTTATTGTATTGTTTGAATTGTCTTTATTGGTATGTCTTATTCAGGTGTTAACAACCATATTCTCTTTTGAGTAATTAAACAATATGTCGTTATCACTTGTCATTTAAGTTGAACTTATTTGATCGTAGCTTATGGTGCAAATGATTAATAACGTTGGAAAAGCAATTTATGTGGAACATCAGACACAAGACGATAAACAGATTTATTTTGGTCTCAAATTAAAAGTCACTACGCTGTCTAGGAAGTTCTCCTCAACTGATATTGTATGTCAATCACAGTGGTGGATTTCTGTTAGCAATCCGTCAGCGCCGTCGGAGTCTGTGAACTGTTTTACTATTTCCTGATAAGATTAATTCTGAGCAAAGATAATAAACTCAAACTGTGAATGATGACATAATTTTTACACCAGTAGCAACTGTTTTCGATCATTTATTTGTCAGGTCAATACAAACTGAATTTGTGTGTATGATAAATTTCTTGGAATTCAGTAGCGACGGTTTATGGTCATACATCTGTCGTATTAGTAGCTTTTGAATTTATTAATTGATATTACACTTCACGTATCACTAACAACGGTTGCTGGTCATGTATATCAATACACCCTGATAAAAAGCTTGGCATACTGTAGCAACTGTTTCATATCTGAAACCTACATCATATGGAAAAGTATTTTCTTCAAGTTGCTTAATTGTGGCTGGACTGTATATGTTTCCTTCCAGTTATCATGTAAGCAGGGCTAGATAATAACAAAAGTCTACTATTACAAAGATATCGGTCAAACCAAAAAGATACGAGATTTTTTACTGTGGATGTTACTTTTTCCTCGATAAGTACCTTTCTCCAAAGGAGAAAAAAATAGCATGGCCACAGGGGAATATCATACGCAGATAAATAGGATTGATTTGAGTTATTACTTTTGAAGACATATACCTCTTTCTGTAGAATAGGTTTACTTGTATGTATGTATGTATATATATATATATATATATATATATATATATATATATATATATATATATATATATATATATATATATATATGTGTGTGTATGTGTGTGTGTGTGTGCTTACATATTCATTTACATTGAGTGCACTAAATTAATCAAAGCATCAAAACCTTTCTGGTATAATCTCAACAGTTCATTTCTGAGTTACAAAAATGTGATCCACGATGCATCAATCTTTTCTTAATCTGACGAATGTGTTATGTTATCTTTCTTCTTGTTAATATTGCCTGGTATATATAAAGGTCGGCTAGCTATCAGAGTGTACTTGTAGTTGGAATTAAACAGTCTTTCTCTTTTGGCTGATCAAATAATATAATCATAGATGCACAAATTCACCAAATAGAGATGAAAAGGATATCCCCAGATCATAAAGAAGAACGATTAATAACATTTTAAAAAATTGAATGCACATAAATAATATTGTAAAAAAGGATAAATAATGCTTATTCATCATTTACGGTGATTGGAACTTTGGCTCGCGGGTTATATAATCACAATTCTGTGCATAAGTAATGCTTCATGTATTCATGAGTAGAATGTACACCCGAATATCAATAGAGTAATTGATTCTTAGTACATAGACCGTAACCCCTGATATATATATATATATATATATATATATATATATATATATATATATATATATATATATATATGTGTGTGTGTGTGTGTGTGTGTGTTTGTGTTTGTGTGTGCGTGTGTGTGTGTTGTCGCAGACTTTTCTGTCCATAGTATTATGATTCTAAAATAGAACTTGAAATTGTCCACACGACAGTAGTCGTATTAATTGACTTAAAAGATGGTAATGCGCAAGTGTGTGTTTTAGAGTTATGATTCACTCATTTTAAAAACAGGCGAAAGAGTAACGATTCAAGTTAATGTTTTTACTTTTATCATTTACGCTAATAATGACGTGTTGAAAATCAATTATGTATTTGAAAAGGGTGGGAAGAATTCCCTTTATAACAGCTGCAGGAATTCTTATAACATTATTATTGACGTTTGCTTTTAATTAAATAATTATAGAGCTAAGAAAATAAATACAATCGAATCTTTGTTGCACAATGTAATTGTATAGTATTTTCGCAATCGGATTAATCGAAACAGTGATTTTGATGCATCGCTTTTAATGCCAATCTTGGTCAAACGTTTTATGTGACATTCCATAAAGTGACTAGCATCTCATTCATTCCGATCTTAGTATTCCTCCTATGACAAGGATATACAGAATAAATAGCATAAAGAAGTAAACGTCAGAAAAACGTAAAATAAAGCAAAGTAATAAGCTAAACTACAAAATGTAATTTTTTACTTCTCCCATCGGAGGTTGAAATGCTGTACTAGACATGTTTGGTGAGCAAATCATCTGTGTTCAGCTCTTCCTGATGGTAATAGAACAGCAAAATTTGACTTACCTCATTAATCAAAAACACTAAAGCTATATGTTTAATCAAATTATATTAGTTTGACATTCAATCAGTTCAAATGCGAATTGTAATGAAAATTATCAATTTATTTTTTTAAAAAATGGGTATTTGTACATGTGTCATTTCAACCGTAACCGCTCTGCATCTACATATTCAAATGCAAGCGACATGTACTATGAACGACACAAATAGCTACGTTTAATATGCCGAGACCATACATATCTCAAAGAAATGTTTATATATGCCAATATTCTTGTAAATTAGTGATATGTTCTTAAATTGGCCTCCTGTCGATATTATATTTCTTCCATGAACCAAACTGTCTTCACATTATGAATAGTTTGGATCACTTGTAGAGGATTCTTATTAGATATTTTCATTCAAATATGCAATTTGCTTTAATTTACCTTTACTTTTATCATAATACCACTACAACATATGCACTGCATTGAGTAAAAAAAAAATATTTTCTATTCTGTGTCGGTCAGACTGCCAATTGAGCCATAATAATCGTAATTTTATTTTGGACAAGTTCAAAATACACATGCATACATAAATCATCCCACCCTCCCTTCTATAGAGAACAAAAAAGAAATAAAAACAAAAGCAAGCATGCCATCAAGTTGTCAGAGACACTTCAAATTATTCATACGCAGAAAAATTCACGTAAAGTTATTGCTTGCAATATCTCTTCTGCTTAAATAGCACGTTTCAGAATGTTGGACGGCATCTATGCGCAGTCTAAATTTAACACAAATAAACTACTATAGTAGTACTTGCTGATGTTATACGTCGCCAGGGCCCCTGGTAATTATCTAGACTGTCTATCACCCAAGCTAATTACAAATCAAGGTCCAGCCATTTGGACCTGGAGACTGTGCTGTGTTGCCCAGGATTTGACATTCTATGACCTATTTGATCACTTTCTCGATTTATGAGTTGCTTTGAAAGAGGAACTAATTCTAAATGAGCTGTCAAAAAGTTATCAAAGCTACATTAATTGCTTAGAGTCAAAGACTTATACCATCTAAATATAATGTAAATTACGCTTTGAACACAATTAAAAGCTAAAGATTTAGTTTGATATTATAATTGCATCAAGAACATTCTTTGATGTATTCCTCACTCAAGTGATGTATTCTTTAATCATTGTTTGGATATCAAGCACAACATCAGGTAGTGGATTTACATATTGTAAGTTTCTTGCATTAGGAAAGTACGGCGTGTTATTTCATCATCTTCAAGTTCATTGTAGAGATAATGTAGTATGAATTTATGTAATACTAACGACTATACATCTTAAGTATGAGGATTTAAAGGTGGTAACGTAGATAACGTCTGCAGTCCTTTTTAATTCCGGTTGATGCATGCAACAATAACCCGTAATCTTTGAAAACACAGTTTTCCATTTTTTCATGCTGACAATAGCGAAAACAATCTAGAAGGAATCAATAGAGTGTCACAGCATAAATATTGTTTGAAAGAAGATATGACATATATAAATATTATGCGTCATACAGGAAGATAGAACCAATTCCTTAAAAACAACGTTCATGAATGGAAAAACCTTTCATCGTGATTGAGACTGATTTAATAGCAATATATAATTTAAGCTACTGACAACACTTAAAGCTCTGTTTTTGAAATGTACCAGATGTACAGGTACCATGGTAAGTGATCAAGTAGTTTGAATTTTTTCATTGCGAATGAATTCAGAACCTTCCTTAAATATTGACGAAAATCCGACAGTTCTGGTTTCAAAGATTGGATTATAAGAAGGGTGATAATTACTCCACATTATTTGTAAAATATATTTGTATATCTTCACTGTCATTAAACTACATTAGCCTATTTGGTTATATTAAAGAGTAGTCCATACCAATCCAATTATTCACGAGAGTCACGAAATAAATAACTTGTAATGTAAAAACGACCTGTGGAATGAATGCAAGTTTGTATAACTCTACTTGCTACATATTCAAGTACGTAATAAAATGAGTTAAAACTTCAATGGCATAAAATTATTGTTCTCATTGATATGTGACAAAAGCAATGCACATTTGTGAACATCTGAGTAATAGATTTTCTAGTCAAAATACGCAGCAAACGTCATCTGATTACGTCTGGGTTATACTTCTTTCTCCTGGCAAAATACAATTTTTGCATGTATTAAGCTATCATTATTAGTACCAGATCAAATATTAAATGTAGTGGACAAATCTCTTTTTATTCTGTTTTTCAGCATATGAATATAAATCATGGGAATTGACAAATATTTCAGTTTTTATCAAGGGATACCAGATAGCAAGAAGACGACGTTGTCTAGTACATGAGCAATTTCGTTTGAATATTATGTAGCTGCCAAGGAATGTTAAGATTTCATGTTTTTATAACTGTTACATGCTTGACTCTCTCCCGGTTGCTAGGTAGAAGATGGCATCCGTTTAGAGTGATTGACGTTTCCTATTGCGTTAATTCATAGAGAGATAGATAGATAGATAGATAGATAGATAGATAGATAGATAGATAGATAGATAGATAGATAGATAGATAGATAGATAGATAGATGGATGGATGGATGGATGGATGGATGGATGGATGGATGGATGGATGGATGGATGGATGGATGGATGGATGGTTGGTTGTCCGTCATCGCATGAACATATATATATATATATATATATATATATATATATATATATATATATATATATATATATATATATATATGACAAGTTTTTATTGAATGTTTGCGCATATTATATATTTGTTTTACTGTATGTAATAAACGCCACTATTAATTTCTGTAACACAGATAAATGTATATGCATATATTTGTCGATGACCAATCGGCTAAATGCAAATGAGCATCATCATCAGAACCAAGTCAGGTTCCAGGGAGGAGAGTATATATCGATTTATCTCCGATTGTTCAACAGCAGTTCAATTAAGTAGATGACAATCCATACGGAAATAATGACGCGAAATAAATCATACACACTCCACAAATAATCGTACATGTTTATTTACCACAGTTTTCTCGTACGGATCACTACTTCATTCAGTATGTGTAAGCAGTTCCTGCCTAAAGATACAGATTTAATGAATCCGTGCTCACTCAAGCAGAATATTGTAATAGTTTGCGGTTTGAAAGGGCTTACATAATTCCAAATAAATGAGTATAATAGATATTGATGGCTTAGTCTAACTAATATTACAAGAGAATTTAATTGCGTTAGTCATTTGGTCATTGAAGTCCTAAACATTGCAGCATTTTGAAGATTTTGCTTATGTTTAAATTGTCATATTACCATTTTCAACATATGTCATGTATACCAATTTAAACATCTTTTCTACCACTTTAACCCTCACTTTCTCTCCTGTCTAACGATGGATAGTCTTGACAGAAAATTGTCTATAATTATTGTTTTATAATCAAGATCTAAGATATATAATAGCAAATATTTAACAAGTTGCCTCAATTTCCAAATGCTTCTTTTGCCCTCACATAAAACCAAACAAGAGTGCATTAAATGTGTTATGCATCAAAATGATCCATTGTATGCTTTCTATTATGACTTATGATATATGTTAAAGATCTGGCAAATGAAAATGGTTATAGTGCCTTTCAAGTTCTCTTTATAATTGCCTTATTTTAATAAATTTTGTTTACAGATCAGTTGGCTCTTTCCATATACACGACACTCCAGAGAAAATCAAAATATTAATTTATTTAGAAATTCCCTGATAGTATCTACGGAAATAATGAGAAGCAGGAGAAGACTTTATAAATATATCCAAAATCTTTTAAACAAAATGACAGGTTATTTGTTATATGGTCTTGAAATACATAAGCAAGCTATGCACACTTTGTCTCTGTTTTTTTAAATATACAATTTTCCAATCCCGATTGGTTAATTCAAACGCCAGTAATTTAAAAAGCATAGAACATGGTTTCGGAGTTTTCTATCTCAAAAATAACAATTCTATGTGAAAAGAGATTTTGTTTTTATAACCCTGAACTATACGAATAATGAACAAATTGAACGTACCTTGTCCATGGTTTTACTGCTTTTCCTGGCCCCTCGAAGCTTGAACTCTTTAGTTCATAGTGTCCTTTCGTGAAAATAATGCTACTTCTTCGGCTGTTCATTATCAACCTGTTGTGATAATATCTTAAGTATCCGCAAGTAAGTTTTCAGAGAATATGTTTGCCTGACATTGCAGCTTTGGAGAAAAGAATCCTGGATAAATGTGACAGTATGACGAACAATACCTTCTCAAGAGGGAACTGCCAAATTAGAGAATCTGAATCGTTGAATTCCAAACTTGTATTTGCTATTAAATTATAATAAATATGTTTTGTAATCTTTTCAAACTTGTTTCATTTTAAAATTGTTTTCCTGATTATAGAAATCCGAGAGACCTCAGGCATACATGAAAATCTTTTTTGTCAGCAGAAGAACGCTGATCAACATGTTTTATAAGCAAATTTATAAAACTTGCTTGTACATAACTCTTGACAATTATGCGGGTAAATTAGTAAGTCAAACTTGTTGTATTTTCTAATGAATATAAGAGTAGCACAATAATATATATTAACAGAGAGATTAGTACAGCTTTGGTGAATACTCTTCATTATCCGGATTGTTTGGAGCACAGGTTTGTTAGACAAAAGATACGGCTGTGTGATAATAAAAATAATTTCAATGATTATGTTGTTTTACTTAATCAAGAAATGATAAAGGATTTCAAAAAATTTTTCACTGTTCCTTGCCAAAAGAAAACGGTTTTAAAATTGTAACAGTTTCAAAACAAATACCTTCAGGCACTAAAACTCAAACAATGCGTTAGTTGCCCTGACAGTGCTGCTAGCTTTATATACTTTAGCATGATACATTGTTCTACAATTGATTATGTAGACCATATCCTGACATTACTGTTGCTATCCAGTGAATAACCGTATTCTAATATTCTAATATTTCCAGTTATATGGAAGTGATCCAAACGGATGTCTCCAACAAAACAAAATCTGTTTAAAACATAGATCCTGAATGTATTGTTAGTATTAATAGAGCTTACATTCTGATGTAATTCACTGAAGGGAATATTCGTGCTCATGTCAACAAACCTCAGTGGTTAATCACTCGAGGACTGTGAACTGTCTCGTTCAATACACTGGTGAAAGATTGTGTTATTGAACCGTTCATAGATACAAACAGCTGCCAATGAAATATAGCGTCTCTAATTATATGGAAATCCACGCCTCCCTGATCATTATCAGCAGCAAACAGTAATTATCAGATATCTACTGTTGATAACACACAAATCTTTGGACACAAATTTTGTCCTGATAGGCATCCGGGCAGTACAAACATTACCTGATATTGGCAAAGACAAATTACAGGGAGACTGACTCTGTAACTGTATTTGTTGGACAGTTTGAACACGTTTGCGATGAAGGCCAAATTTTGTTTTGTGTGTGTGTGTGTGTGTGTGTGTGTGTGTGTGTGTGTGAGAGAGAGAGAGAGAGAGAGAGAGAGAGAGAGAGAGAGAGAGAAAGAGAGAGAGAGAGAGGTTAGTCAATAAACACTTTTAGATGAATACTGAATTGATTGAGAAAATTCTAGCATTTACCAGCAAAAACATTCTACTTTCTCTCCAAAGGATTGTGCTACCCATTCCAAACAACGTAGTGCTATTTCCTTGACAAACTGTTACTGTTGGCAACCATATTAAAGAAATTATTGGTGGTCAATGTACGTATCTGACCATCAACTGTGAAGAATTTCTGCACTAATTTCCGCTAAAATAACATGGGAATTGTTTGATTGGAATTCATTGATGTTTTAATTTTCCTTATGTTGATTGAAGAAATAAATATTAATAAAAAAAATCGTGGTGGTGGTGGTCTGGGCGCTAATTGTCAACAACGTGTGGAGTAATGGTTTGATTAGCACGTATCCCCTGGAAATGACATATTCCTTCAACCTTATCTTAGTAACCAATTGACATTATGATTTAAAAAGGAGAAATGACCTGCAACCTTATAGTTCAATAATTATTGCCGTCAAAGAAAATTGTTGCGTTCCTTAAAATGGGTGATATAGTACCGCATATAAGTATTCCAAACAAATGATGCTAGCTAAATCTAGAGATGGATCTCAACACTGGGTTTTATTTTATATTCCTTCTAATGACAACGGCCTACATGCTGCTCTATCTTGTTTAATAATTGCACAGCTTGACCTGCTGCTTAAAGACATATATCTTTATCTCTAAGCAATATTGCACCACTGATTTATCCAACTGCCTCTGCTATTGCAGTTACATATTATGATGATACTGTCGAAGAATAATGTTAAATTATTGTCAATAAAGATTTTGACTAAAATTACTTCTATTACTAATATTGCGCCAACTACTAACATAACCTCACCCTGCTACTACTACCACTGCAACAACTAGTGATGACGATGTTGACGATGAAAATGATGATACTTATGATAATCAAGTTCTTTGCAACGCTTATCTTTCGTGTACAATTTATATCAAAGTAAATGTCTTTGACAACCGACATGGAGCGAAATTTACATTGGACAACTAACATCAATATGGCTTTATACGTTAAAGACTCCTAACTGTAATACACTGCAACGTGAATCGAAATAAAGATCAAAATGTGAATTACCTTTAAAGTTTTGCAAGGACTGGTAAACAAATTACATTCAAATTAGCTGGATGGAATCTTTGTTGAGGTATTCCGTTGTCAAGGTCTAATGACATTTTTGTTTGATCGATATTTATACAATTCTGATTGAATATAAAGAAAGCTTGTACTTCACCCATAGACTAATTAAGTAAGCGTAACATAGCATGATATCCGATCATTATCGATTATCTGTAATGCGCGTCTTTCGTTTCAGACATTCGTTTCCCATTTGTGATGAACATGTGTATTACATCAATCGAACCCTGAACAGATAAACATGCTTAAAAGAGGGATATTTAGGCTCCAAAACACATTTCTATACAACGTATTTAGTTTTTAATTTGGTTTCTAAGCAATAATGTTAGAGCTGTCATTCAAATAAATCTTCTACGCCATCTCAATCTGAGAATGTTTTTCATTTCAGGTAACTTGTCAATATTATATACAATCATGAATAGTGCATTAATTATATCAGTGTATAGGCGATAACATTAAACGACTTGTCTATTGATGACGTCATATATGTCGAAGAATCCCTAAACTGTATAATAAAATGCTGAATTTGTTACTGTCGTTATCTCATCCGTAACGATAAATATCGACTTGTCAATAAGACAATGAGACGTTCTGCAGGAAACTCAATTTCAAAACTCTAATTGGTTAAACGCGAGAATTTTATAGTCTTCAGAACAGCTGCAAATAAAGACAGTTGACTCATACAAAAACAATGTTCAATATTCACCTATTAATCATGGTATTGCAAAAAGGGTCTTCCGATGAAAAAAGTTGAAATAGCGAATCTTAAGTGTTAAGAGCCAGAAGTAAATTGGAATAAAGAGACATATATAAATAGATACAAACGTATACTCAATTTGTAGAACATATATCGATAGAAAATAGTAGACAGAAGATGTACACATATATAACTGCTAGCGTTGTTGCCAAATCTTAAATCTCAATCTACATTCATGAAACTATAAAAGTACTATATGCCACAAAAATGACGATAATAACAGACGTTTTATACAATTCAAATAAAGCAAGCTTAGATTTGCAGTCTTTTGTGCATGAGAAGTCAATATATTTTATTTCATAAGCAAAACAACCTGTTGTGAAATTACTTTTAAATTACATTTGTATATAATATACAGTAATGAGTTGAATATATGGAACACTCAGCAAAGACTCTCTTGTTGTGAAGAAAGGTCAAGTATGTCTATCTCGGTCTAAGTTTTGGAATTTCCTGAGTGTAATCCAGGTTATAAATTTGATGATTATAAATATCAGGAATATTCTAAGTTTTAAGAAATGTTACCCTAGGTCAAGTAGAAAACTATATAATGGTGAGTAGTGAGCTCTTGATAATGTGTGCTTTAAGTTTTAGCAGAATATGAGCTGTAAGTTGTTACCAGTATTTTGTTTTCATTTGGGGCTGAAATCTTTTTCTTCCCATTATTGAAATAATGTGACACACAAAACGGCTCTGATACATTCGTTAGATAGACAGATTCACTTGAATTTATACTGAAAGACAGTTAATGGATCAACACTCTATAAGCTATAACAAACACATCATAGCTTTCATTTCTGGATTTCTTCGGGAATTGTACATTTCATTCAGGACTTTATATTACTAGGACTTCTGACTTTAATTTTTCGATTATTTTTTGGATTCAACTCTAACTATTGTAAGCTCTTTTTGTTCCAATTTTTACCTTGCATTCTATGGAAATACATTTTATATTAAATTGTACAAAGCTTGTTGTCTTTCACTCTTTTCTAATTATTTCTTTTAAGAGCAAAGAATTGTTGCATCGTGAAGAACCACTGACCAATCAGAAGCTAATTGCAAGCGTTTTCACATGTCCATAAAGAGATTCGAACAAGTGCGGATAGAGGTGAAAGTTTGGTCATCTGTATAGACGACAATCATCTACTGTGATAAGATTGATTAGACATCTGTGTCTGTTCCTACGTGTAACTATTTGCAAGAATAAGGGACACGTTATTCTGATTATTACAAATTGAAAAATAAGCATTATAATCAAGAAAGACATATTCTAAATCCTCTTTTTCTAAGAGGTCAAGGTCACGGTCATGTATTGAAAGCAATACATTTGTTGGGTCAAATCAACCCCAGTCTGTTTTTATAACGGAGAATTATGAGCGATTCGTGTCGAAAGGTTCTGTACTACTCATGGATAAGTCAGCCAATTCCATCTCTATAAAAATTTTAAGAGATACCGTTGCTTCTCAGTCTTTTATTTTCAAGTACTTTGCCTTTTTCTGAGATGTGTTATTCTAATGAGTGTGTTCCTATTCAGTGATCAGAGTGCGACTTTGTTAGTGTTCCTCTCCATTCCATAAATTTATCATTTATCATCAGACATAGTCTCAGTGCCCGTAACAGTCTGATCAGTGCATTGTCTACCTAATGAGGGCATTCATTTATTACCAGGCAAAGACCTAGCTGGAGATACAGTTGTGTTTAATCCACTGGTAACTGACAAGCCTTGCTTATATCGAAACGATCCTATTGAAAAAGAGTTTCCTGATTTATACACAGTTTGTGCATTTATTAGAGTTATGGCAAAGAACGCTCTTGAGAATGATGTTGATCAGGAAAGTATTCCTTTAGCTGACACCTATATTGGTCAGTCTTTTGATGAGGCCACTTTCACTCCTTGTTTGGATCAGTCAAAAGGTATTGATCAGTAATCCTCCTTTAACTACGCTTTCTCTTTATTCTAATCAGGGTGTCAAACGACAATCACTTGTCGTCGAACACGTAAACGATCATGAGATATATTTGTTTCACAAGGCAGTGAAATTGAAGCCACAAAAGTACCTGTTTGTTACTTAATTAAAAATGGGATTCCTATGAGGACACAGAGACATCCTGAGTGGCCGGTTAGCTATTAATATGTAGTTCCAAAATCTGACATATAGAAACTTCTTAATCTGGCCCATAAAACTCCTCTGGCTGGTCATTTAAGAATTAATATGACTTATCACAAGATTTGGACTCACTTCTGTTAGCCAAACATTAAACGTGATGTATGTCAATACTGTAGATATTGTTGTACTTGTCAAATTGTATGAACACCTAATCAAAAGATACATAAGGCTCATCTATGACCTATTCCTGCATTTTACGAACCATTTTACATAATATAGGTAGATTGTGTCGGTCCTTTCCCAAGACCATGTCAAGTAACCAATACTTGTCGACTATAATGTGTGTGTCAACAGGATTCCCTGAGACAATTCCTTAGATAAAGCTTTTACTCAACTTTTGGTCTTCCCAAATCAACGCTTCCATTGTATGTCTGGACTATTCCAGAGCGTTATTCCTGACTTTGGCATACAGTAATTCAAGCATAAAGGGAAATTATGGTTTGGCAGAACTTTAATGGAGAAAAATTTGAGTGTGGTGAAAGAGTTATGTCTCCCTTGCTCATTCTTCAAATTATACTTCAGATTTGATAGTACAAAATTAAGAAGAAAATGAATGAGTTAAATTATAATATTACTTCTGAGATATAAATTAATTTAAAGAGTATAAGTATGCTGTTAATCATATAATTAATTAGTTGTACCTGTCCAAGTCACTGAAGATTTAAGAGTATTATTACAATCGAACTTCATTGATTTTGGAGTAACAAATCTTCAGAATTCAGAAATTTTGATTAATCTGAACCAGAACCTATCACACTGGCAACAACAAGAAAAGAGTGAACTAAAATATTTATTAGTTGAAAATGAGTACTGTTTCCAGATGTTCCTACAAGAACAAATAAAATCTAGCATGACGTTGAAAGTAATTCTACACCTGTCAAAACAACCGTACAGTATGAACCTCCTCAAACAGGAATGTTTGAAAAAGAAATTCAGAATTTGCTGGAACATTATTTCATACAGCCGAATAAATGTGAATATATTGCACAATGTATACTTGTACCGAAAGCAGATAATTCTCTTTGCATCTGCACTGATTTTAGAAAGGTAAACAGTGTGACTAAAACATTTATTTCCAAAAAGCGATGACTGCATTGATAAAATTAGAAATGTAATCTATGCCACTAAATGTGACCTTATTAAAGGATTTTTGCAAATTCTGCTAACGGAAAGGGCAAAGGAAATTTGGCATTCATGACTCCAGATGGACATAATCAATATAAAGTGATACCCTTTGAGATGAAAAGTTTGCTAAGTACCTTCAAGCTTTTAATGAACAATATTACATCTGGTCTAGATAACTGTGATCATCCACAGCGACCTTTGGAAGGAACATTTAGCAACAATTCGGAAATTCTTTGACAAACTCAATGATGCGAGTTTCACAACTAATTTATCCAAAAGTGAGTTCTGCCTTGCTTGTGTAACAGTTGTAAGATATATCATGGGACATGGATAAGTTAAACCTACAGATGATAAGGTAAAGCCTATCTTTGAATTCCTTGTCCCAATTAATGAAAAGCAGCTGATGCGATTTTGGGGTATGATTGGATCCTATCGGAAATTTTGTTCCAATTTTTCCATAACCGCTGAACTCCTGACAAATTTGTTGAACAAAAACACTAAATAAATGATATTTGTCTGAAAAATGTCAGGAAGGTTTTGATAAGTTTAAAGGCCATACCTAAGAATATATTAGTTCTTAGAGTTCCAAATTTCAGCCAATCGTTTAAACTGTCTGTTGATGTAAGTGATCGTGGGGATAGAACAGTATTCATTCGAAAAGATAAAAATAGTGTTGATCAGTCAGTCTGCTATTTTTCTAAGAAATTAAAAAGAAACACCAGACAAATTATTCGAGAAGAAATGTGTGGCTTTGATATTGACACTAAAACACTTTGAAGGTTACATTAATTCAGCTCCTTCTAATATTCTTGTGTTTAGTGATCACAACCCCCTTATTCATTGGCAAGATAAAATAAATAAAGTCATAGATGATTAAGGTAGAGGTTGTTGTTACAGGAATATAATATTTATATCAGGCACAGTTTAATAGCAAATGCACTTTCATGTGTAAAGAAATGTATTGGTTCATGTATACATTGTTTTTCATCGTATGTTTTTTGTCATATCTTCATTTGACCTATAGTAAAGAGAAATCTTTATTGTATAAATCTTTCGTTTTATTTATGAGGAAAAATGTTTGTTTTTTAATTGAATTGTTTGTCTATCATCTTTTAAATTATTTTTATTCCATTACATGTTATTGTAATGTAACATTGCTTGTTGGTCTTGAACTTTTCTATTTCATTCATAAAAATGTCTAATAATAGCTTCATTACTTAATATGGGTATGAGCTCATTGACCAAAATTATTCTTCCGGTAAACATGTTGATTTGGGTCGGGGTTTTGGAGATTCCAAAATGAATTGTATAGGGTGCCTTATTTTAAATAAACAAGGCATATCAGAACATTCATTAAAGTTATTTCCATTTTGTAGTGTTTGCTTTTGGAAAATGCTAATTGTGACCATGAGATCAAGAAGTGAAATATATTATCTAGTAATTCTGAGATCTTACTAGTTGTGCTTTAACATCTAGCACTTTGGCTTGTATTATGCTGTGTCCAGTTTGGCCTGCACTTTATTTTCTTCAAATCAATGAATTTGAGTGATTATTTTCTCTGGAAATACAAACGTGATCTAGCTGATTTATTGGATAGAAACACTCATTGGAATTTATACTGAATTCAAACCTGTAATTATTTTTCTGTGATTTAACAAGAGACTGTTGATACATCAATACGACGCAGGCTGTAACAGACATCTCATCGCCTTCAATTTTAGATCTGTTTGGGACTTGCACTAAATTTCATTCGGGACGTTTGATTACTTGGATTTGTGACTTTAATTCTTAGATTATATTTGGATTTAATTCGCAATAACATGTGTTCCTTTGTCTCATTTGTTTGTTAAATTTTACAAATTTTGTTGTCATCATTCTTTTGTTATTTATTTTAAGGTTATAGACTCGTTAGAAAGAATATAAGCATTATAAAAGCAGATTAGCTTGTCAATCAAAGTTCTTTATGAACTCCAAAAGTTTAGAATTGGTTGCATATTTACCTTCTCCTTTTTCTGAGTACTGAGACAAGTAAAAATGAATCCATCAGTAGTGAATATACAGCATTGTGAATAACTATAGGTAGGTGCTTGCGAATACGATCGATATGTAATGTAAAGTTAAATTTTATATTAATTACTTTATTTTTCCACACCAAATGGAATGTCTAGACATTTCGTTTAAGCACACAGTGGTGTCAACCATTACGAAAACACATAACCGCTTACAGGTGCAAACCCTTCAGATGCTTCATAGTCAATTTTAGTCGCTTAAACGTTTGATGAATATCTAGTCAATAGTGTTATCTTGTTGGTAGTAAGTTCCAAAATTATGCTTCATTTTGTTTGTTCGTTTTAGGTTCACTTATAAGACTTTATTGGCTACTAATGCAAAATTATGGGAGATAAGTGTTTTTAGGTATCATATCTAGGCTGGTATGAGTAAATATTGAACCACAATTATTGGAGTATGACTTCTATGCTTTTCCAACTGAACTGCCGTGACTGCTGGTTCAAGGATAAACGAATGTAGAAGCTACAATGCGATAAAAGGTGGAAATAAGAAATTAGATCCGCAACATAATATTTGAAACGCTAAGTTACTTGTATAGCATTCTGTGCACTATATAAATATATTTTGTATGTAATTTAGAAATCGTTTCATTATAATTAAATGTTTTCTACTTTTGGAGAAAGAAGAGACGTAATCATGTAAATTATTTTTAAAATATAAAGCAATACCATGACATGAATAGTGCATTCGTAAAACTGGATGCTGCTAGATGATGCCAGTTGGTAAAATATATATCCAGTCACATGTACAGCTGTGACACAATGTGCTCTCAAACAATGTGTGTGTTTGCTCAAGCTTGTGGATATGTCTGTAAGGGAGGTTGAATCCAATGTGAAATTATACAAAAGTCCAAAGGAAATCATTGTTTTTAAATCGGTTACACGTTACACCCTCGATTAGCTTCAAAAGTAAACAAAAGATCAAAAGGTACAAGTAAATCACTTTTTGCGATCGAAAGTAGAATCCCATTTAAATTTATTGTCTGAACAAACATTTTTGTAAGAATACATTGAGAAACAACTAAAAATGAAAAAGTATGTTGTCTACCTGTACAGTTTAAGAATATATTAATCAGAGTGGAGATCAATCTTAAAGGCAAACAATTGGCATATGGTGCATCTTCACTCTGTCAACTGTTTATCTCATTCCGCATTTCTGCCAACGTAGTCAAGAACCTGTTGGGAAAATATGTCAACCAGAGAGTGCAACTGTACTGCAAGAAGCGGCCACAGGGGATTGTGAATGTCACAGGACACGATAATAATTTTCTGCTCTTTATTGATGACTGAATACACACATGCAGATAGAAAATAACTAAAATATCATTTGAATCAAACCATTTATGTGATAATACAAATATTATGTACCATCTCAGGAATATACATGATTTCATATTAGTACATTTTTCAACAAAACAATGGTTTCCTTAGAAGATCAACATTACAATTTTACTGTATACAATGTATACGTAGAACATAGGTCATACTAAACTGGTACAAAGAAAGTAAATAAAGCACCTTCTTGTGACTGTGCAGTTAAACGAATAATTGTGATAGTAAATACATAATTGTGACTTAGAGTTGTACACCAGAGAGCAAATAATTGATAATATATCTTCTCATTTTATAGACTGCAATTCTCATATGCCAGTAGCTGGCAATGCCTTATCTCAGGTTACATTCAGACAATAGATAACAAATTTTACTGATGTAGATGCTTGTTATTTTACTATTAACAAGGGACGTTACATGATAAACAACATTTATAATTCTTTCTGCATAGAGACATCTCTTAAATAATAGGTTGTACAATACAAGCTAATATATATTATGACGCTCTAGGCTTCTCTATAATGTATTTGTGATGCAGCTCATTGCATACATATTTTTTCTGGTGTTAAATTTAGACGCTTATATTTTATACATTATTGTCCTGTTATTAGTCGTTTGAAAAGCTTATGTGCTGTTAAATCATGTGCTATTAGATTATGTGCACTTAGGTATACATTAAAAAATACATTCAGTTACCAAAACATTTTGCCATTAAAGGCTCTGGCACAGATAAAATGGAATCTAGAATATTCTGAAAGTTTTCTCTTACTGTCCTGTGATGACTAAAATGGACGAATTCGAGCTGAATAAGATTTACAGAAAAGAACATGTAAAATTGTCAATCATCGGTACTATTTTATAAAATCGTGTCTATAGAAAAATAATCATTAGGCAAAGCATATGAGAGTTTGCAAATAAATGAAATAAATATATGTCATTATCTTAAAAGAGCATCGAATTATTATGTTGGTTCATACTCAGCGTGATCAGCATTAGCAGTATTTTCCCTTCATTGTCTTTAGTACATAAAATAACCTTTTCTGACCCACTTTAAAAATTATAAGAAAAACACGAAACTGAATCCAAGAAGACTGTCGGGTCATTATTTGACTTAAATATTTGTCATCATCTAGTTTTGCATACAAAATAACATAATCAAAAACATGACTAAAGAGTATTCTTAAATATCGTAATTTAACGAAAGGTAACCAAGTATTTGATTTTAAGAAAGTTCATTGGTTGGAAGTTTTTATCGGCAACAGTTTCCTCATTTTCTCATTTTCGCCTGGCTATATTGTGTCAGGAATATGCATTAATGATGATGTTGGATCTACATGAACATTCGTCGCTTGTGGCAATAGACTCAAATAAGCAAAATATGTCTGAAGATAGAGGCCCTCAAATATGCAAAAATATGTGTGAAGATGAAGTTCCTCAAATAAGCAAAATATGTGTGAAAATAGAGGCTTCATGTATATATATAAAATTCTCAAAATTATTCGTAATACGAGGAGCCGAGTAGCTTATACAGCCAATGTAGTCCCACCAATCATCACAACCAAACGTTCGAAATGAAAGAAATCCAACTTGATGGTAGACATCCTAGATTAGTTAACCAATCTGCAGGATCGTTAATAGCAGGCTATAGTTTTAAAAAAGGTTAATGTCTCATTGTAACTTAGAATATCGTGACCAATCCAAATATATAATGCATGCTATATACACAGATTTTGACGTGTTTGATATTATTCTTTATATGGTTAGTAAAGAAACATTTCCTTATATACAGGTATCTATCTTTCTATCTATCTATCTATCTATATATATATATATATATATATATATATATATATATATATATATATATATATATATATATATATATATATATATATAATCAATTTGTATTTACAATAAACCCTATATATAAGTCAACGGTACTTATTTAATAAGCACTAAAACATCACCTTTGTATGTAAATATTTAAACTGGAGGACGAATTTATTTTCCACAATCAGGTACCCTAGTAATCTCTAAGCAGGTGTACATTCCTTGGGGATACACAGTGAAAATAAATCGTACTGCAAAAAGTACTTCAAATATTCTTTGAATTTGACAATGATTTTCATACATTAATTAACTTACTTCTGTGTCGTTAAAATAATCCAATGCTTTCTAGGAGAGAATCAAATAAAACTGACAAACCAGTTAACTCGTATCTGTACGTGCTACCAAATAGATACTTAAAAACAAATCTTCGGCCCAATTTCGCATTTGCTTCGATCCAGCAACTCATAGACAAAGACGCAGGGATCGCAAGGGGTATCATAGACGGGTTCAAAATTAATGACACTAAAATCCTGAGAATATGAACAAAATTAAAGCCCTCAAGTAGAAGAGCAAATACGCCCCAAAGCTCGGTCTATTCGTGAATACGTAAAACCGGAAACAAATAAACTTTCAACAAATAACTCTTTTTGATGCTTGAGTGTAACTATTTAATTTTCTGATTATTAAACTTTAATTTCTCTTGAAATGGAATAAACATTTTTTGACAATTGAGTGCGAATATATATTTTTCTGATTATTGCACTTCTGTGTGAATGTGCACAGAGGTTTTGCTATGATCTTTATGATATGTGCAAACTTGGTTGGGTTAAGCTCTTTACAATTGATAAATGAAATTCTCTGCCACAAAACAAATCCATTGATCGCCTAGTCAAAACGAAATGAACTATGTTGAAAACCATTATGTCGGATGTTCTTAACCCTGCATAATTGACATCATTTTCATTTTTCTCAGAACATGAATAAATATCGCAGAACATAATAAAATATTTCCCAAGATATTTCCTAGCTGAAGGAATATTAAACATATATCTGAAAGTTATGAAAGACAGCCCATAACTATTATCTAGTACTAAGTATATTCCCTGCTAAAACAAAATATCTTAACTTATCAATATTTTAAACTTTATCTCCTTTGTTTGTTATGTACTCATGGATTGAATGTATTGCATTGCTATTCAGCCTAATATCCCATTTCCCCTTGGTGAAATTCACTTGACATCCAAAGCAATATGCTGAATGTTATAACAGAATCAATAATGAACATCACGATGGCAACATAAATAGAAACTCCATTCTGGTGCAATTAATTTTTTATCAATTTGTTTCAGTTGATCTTATTTATTTTTTTTTCTTTCTTGTGATTCTTCCGGATGTCACATGTTTTGCTTTTCATGATGTGTCCTTTTTTTGTTTCAGATAAATTAATGCGCCATATGCTACATATTTATTAATTCACCTTAAAGCGATCTCCATAACTGAAATTATAAAGAATTGTGTTCTCATTTGATTAGGATAAGCAATATTTTGAGATGTATTGCTGAAACAGTTATGCATGGTTTGATAACATGCACATAAGCTTTGGACTGTTCTCATTTCTTGTCTCATACCAACCAGTTTCAGACTACCATAATTATTGGATGACATTCTTGGGCAAGTTGGTTGCTCTGATATTCTTGAACAAGCTGGTTACTATGGCATTCTTGGGCAAGTTGGTTACTCTGGCTGCTTGAATTCATGATGATTCAGACGTATACTCAACAGAGGTCTTTGGAATATAAAATTAAACAGCCTGTAAATACTAATTAATTTTAATTATAAAGTCATTTATCTTTCCGATTTCAATATGCTTAGTATTGTCCTTCTACATAGTACGCATGTAGATTCAGTAAGTAATCATTTTTACTCCTTCACGCGTTTGAATGGGTATATATATAAAGACATATTTCTAGTGAATCAAATGTCACTGGTAAATGCGTCTCAACAGGGTTCTCTTTAAAGTAAGAGTTCTTAAAAAAGATGATGAAATAGCAACTTTGAGACAAATAAAAAGTGTTGTTCACAATATCAGTTATTTCGAATCAGTACAGTTATGAACCGTATAATTGCAGTTTCCTTTTGTTACATTACTGGATGGAATCTGATTACAAAAATTAGTCATAACAAACAACTAGAGATCAGTTAAAATAATATTGATATGCAATTAAAAAGCAATATCCATTAAGCAAAGAAGTGTCCTTGCATGCCATTTTACTTTTTTCAGGGGCAATGTTTTAGCAAAATTAAGGTTTCATACTGTTTTTAATCTGTCACTCTTCATTATATATTAAATATTATCACTTGTAATATAAACAGCTATATATTACTGGTAGACAATGCATGCAGCATGTACGCGATTACTGGCCTGTTTTTCTGTTCTTTGATGGCAGATACGATATTCTTGTTCTGGCTTTCAAATTGTAAGATACGACCTACTTGAGTTAGCTAGGAGTTACCTACAATAGATTCAAATAACGAAAGACGATTGCGTGAAGCATCGTTTAAATATGGACATTGCATCAGAATGGAGAAACCCCTCACTTTTACATAATGGAAATTCGTATGGGTGGAGGGAATACTTTTCCATATAGAGACAGTGAATGTCTAATGTCTTTTGTAATATGGATTGACAAATAAGAATATAATTAATATGAATACTTATTAGCTCAAATCAAATACAACACATCAGGAGGGATTATTGGCAAAAGCTTATCAGACACAACCAAAGTTAACAAATATTTCTTACCAAGGCAGTAAATCACATACGGTTAGGAAACTTCCGTTTATCTGTTTGTTAGTTAAGAAAATTAGGTCATATGGAATTCAACTGCTGAAAGAAAACAATGTTAGTTACTTCGCTTGATTATTACATAATTTCGACAATGTAGTTAAACAAACTATTCTGTATCTATGTCTGCTTAAGACAATTTTGGAAAATGAACAATGTGTATACAAACATGTGTTCCCCCAATGCACTTCACTGACGCTTTACATGTGAATGCTACATTTGTTTATATTGTTTTCCTGTACAGAATAGTGCTATATTTATAAGAGAGGATTTGTTCAATATTCAATCGTAACCGAACATAACGCTCTGGTGGCCTACTGGTTAGAGCGTCTGCCTCGGTCGCATATTCGAACAACGTTCGAGTCATGCAAAAGACTGATACCAAATTTAACTTGTATATGCCTAGGTTGGCGCTCGTCATTAAGAGGTTGGTGCTAGGACTTTACGGCCTGGTGTAAGAATAATGTGACTGGATGAAACAGCATGCTACATGTCTGCGGCATTATGTCCCAGTGCTTGACATCACTGTAAACCGCCGAAATGCAGATGTCGTAGCAACATGACTGAAGAAACTGTTAAATCTACCTTAAACATCCAAATTAACATATTCTCCAATCGTTTTTATCTGAAAGAAGGACGCATTGTATGATTGTATTCTGCACATTATCGTTTTCTTATTTTACTAATGCTCACAGAAACTTATTCGTTAGTATGGTATATTTTAGGTACTGACAGTATCCTGCATGTTGCATCATAACAATTGCATAGGTGTGTTCTTCTATCGTCTAATTTAAAGATTTTCCCTAAATATTGCTCACGAATCCAAACAGACATTGTTGGCGAATCTATCTGCTCCTGTAACGATTCTCATTGCCATTACAGTTTTTTTCTTTAAGCTATTATAAAAAATGCACAAATTTAGTTTAATCTATGTAACCGAGGACGTTTCTCATTAAGCTGCCGACTAACTATCGTCCATTGCATCGTCGGTCTAAAAGCGTGAATTTCAATGTAGCAAATTATTCTCTTCTATAATTTTCAAATCTGCGTAGAAACACATAAAACATGAAACTTAATATTTTATGCTCCTTGTGACAGTCTGTCAAAAATAAATATAATGTAAATAAAGGTGACGAATGGTTTACATCCCCAATACTTCATGATACATATATTGCTAAATTAATAACAAAACAAGCAGTTAAAACTTCAGGAATAATCAATATTATCAATATTATCATCCGTGGAATGGCAGATGCGTTATTTTTTTAGCAATACTTTGGTAGAATTTATTATCATCTTATATGGGAAGCACCATTATAATAATTTGTACAGGGTTCTTTAATTACCTGATTTTAAAAGTAAATGCATATATTCACATATATAAAGTGTAATATTTACTCATATATCAACATGTCATCTCATTGTAGCTGATTTTAACCATTGGTTATCATGTAAAAGAGGAAAATAAAATTATTTCGTGCAAGGCATATATACCCATATCAATTTAAATTTGTAATACTACATGGAAATTGTAAAATTTACAATGCACGTAGAAGTGAATGATTGAATTCCTACAGCTTCATATTTGTTGCTTTTTATACTTTTGAGCAATACATCTACTTCTTAAATATAATTCATTTCAATATTAATCATATGCCCCACTCATGCCATAATTGACAAACGTAATAAAGTCAAGGCAAATGTCATAGCTGGTATAGGCTTTCGTCTACGGGCATGAAATAACGATAATATTTATAGCTAAAAGCTGAGGATTTAATTAGAGAAGAAAGTTATATGTTATTTCACTTACCACATGTCGTTTTAGATGTAGAAACCTCGATTAAGGAGGAATAAATAAAATGATATTGGTCTGAAGACAACTGTGATGCATATACGAATACTTACTTTCATTCATGGTTAAGTTTGAGTTGTTCGGGATGGCTATTCAAAAGGAAACGTATATCAGTTGCAATTCATGTCATGTTCTTATGTGTCTATAATTTGATCTTATCCAGATTTATAACTGCACAGAACCTACCGCGTTTACTTTTCACCGTAACTCAAATTTTTTGACACTTACAATCATAACTGTAACGTATAATTTCGACACTATTAACATTGTGCTAAAGTGAGTAAGATAAAATATCATTTGACAAGCATTAATTTGTAAAAGTATATATGAATGCTAAGTGTAAAGTGTCGCTTTGTTTCAACATATCGTAAGGAGTATAAAAATTAGCAAGATCAATATGGCCGTACCTAATATATATATATATATATATATATATATATATATATATATATATATATATATATATATATATATATATATATATAATCATTGCCAGCTCAAGAAGACCTTCTGAGTAGCGCTTTTGAAGAGTTGTCTGTTTCTGGGGTTTTGGCATCGTCGGTTATGGCTGTGCAAGCCAATGCGTAAGATGTACATTGAAGTCTGAGTTGCCTGGTTTGCTGCTGCACGCTTGTTTCTCTCGCGTTTCTCTGCGGATTGCAGGACTCTCTTTCAATCAGCAACTGCTATGCCCTTGCTGACTGTCAGTCACTAGGTGCATCAATCATCGGCGAATTACTTCTCAGCTGTTTGTTGAAATAACGCATGCCTTCATGTCCCACTTGCACACATTCATTAAGCGGAGTGATGGACGGCCGAATATTCTGGTGGCAGTGGCCAGTGAGTCGTTGGCTTTTTTCTGTAAGGTAGGCATTTTGTATAGTTACTTCATAGTGTGCAATTCCTGTTCGGTGACTGTTTCTTGGTAGTACAGCTCTATGTAGTACTCCTCCCATCTGGTCATCTGTTGCTAACGGTCAGTGATCTTTTCACCCGTCAGATATTTTTGGGGCAACAAACCTTTCATTTTAAAGCCTAGGGCCTTCTTGATGCTACTCTACATGCCATAGATGTTTCCTAACTCGGCACTGCGCTAGATTCCTTCACACAATTGTTACCAGTAATCGTTTGCTGATTGTGTAGCGATGCGTTTGGTGGTGCTTATGGCTTTTCTATATATATATATATATATATATATATATATATATATATATATATATATATATATATATATATATATATATATATATATATATATGTGTGTGTGTGTGTGTGTGTGTATGTATATATATATATATATATATATATATATATATATATATATATATATATATATATATATATATATATATATATATATATTATTTCTGCCCGCTACTATCAAGATTCTACTACAGAATCCAGGGATAGCACAGTCTGTTCTGTCTGGTATATATTTATAATTATTTGTAATACAAAAATCCTATATACATTGATTTCTTTAATAGGAATCTGGAACGACTGTGTGTATATATGAGAATTAATTACTAGGTCGTCGTGCGAGTGTGTCTGCTACGCACGAGCTTATATAACAACGATTCAGCGCCATCATTTTTTTGGTGATGCGTGCTTAGTCGTGACGGTATGAGTTGGTGCGTGCAGGCAAGGCGATGGGTGCCATTTACTCGCGGACCTAGGTTCGAAACTCGGTAGAGTACGAATTTAATTTCTCTAACCTGTATGATAGTATTGTTTGTACTAAACTATATATATATATATATAAAACATTGACAAACAAATCACGTAACTCAGCATGAAGTCCAATAAGTTGGGTTTTTTTAATTGCTATCACTTAACCATTCCCGACATCATCGTCATCAGTGACTAGCAAATGGAAGCATCATAACTGACTGCAGAATTTAAATTTTGACTTTAAACAAAAGAAACGTTCCAAATAAGATTATTATAGATAAAAGGTTTTAAATTGAACCAGAATATTAAAATATATATTAAAAATTTAAAATTTAATACAGATTTAATTCCACCTTAATTTAACGCCACTTTGCAATGTTATTATCTCTTCACAGTGTTAACAAAAAGATTCCAAATGGGTCATGCATATAGTTTTTTTAAAGTTCTGTATTTAAACGGATTCATTTAAAACAGGACGGTTATTGCCAGGGTATTAAGAAACTGATTATTATTGGACATTTAGAGCAATAAAAGAGAGAGACCTACAGCATTGATTTACCATGTGCTCGAGCCATGGAGGATTCATATAAGTGATGAAGTTAAAGTGTACAATATAGTTTTATTCTGTCCCAATTAGATAAAGTGGCAAATAAATCAATGATGTAAATGTAGGAGATTCAAAACTGATATGGGAATTTTTGGCCTCATTCGTCATATGCATACAGAAGACTTCTAAATTTGCTAAAAGTTTAGTCACAAAAAATCAAATACAAACATTATCTCCTTGAATTCATACGTCATTACAAGTATATGACTCCGACGTTTATCCCAAGTTTAATGGACACCGATAAGAAATTGTTGTTGTTGTTGTTGTTAACGCCATTTTTGAGCACACGATAGGCTATACATGGCGGCCAGTATTAAAAGTGGAGGAAGAAACCGGGAAATTCGCGGAAAGAACCACTGACCCACGAGAAGCTATTGACAAGCATTCTCACATATCTACATTCACCGAATCTTAGACTCCATACGATATAAAATAATTGAAAGGGTATGTCTAAATTTGTAAATTTGGATGATTATATCATTTATCTATGCACACACTATTATTGTATTCATTATTATAATTATTATTTTTATTATTATTATTATTATTATTATTATTATTATTATTATTATTATTATTATTAAGTCCATATTTATATTTATTGTGCAAGATTATGTATATGTTATGGAGATCTTGATATTCAGATGAATGTGGAAACAAATACATTTTTTTTCGTCACTGCGCCTTGTCATCATTTCCTTGTCCACAAACAATATATGAGTTTCCAGATTGTTTGCTTTATTCCAGGGTTAAAACTCAATTACTTCCTGTATCCTTTAATGCACTGAATAGTTTATTATTTGTACAAACTTTTCCAATGAAACTAATAAATGTCAATGTAAATAATAATGAATCGATACAGATTTGATAGATTCACTTTTCACAAAAAAGATAATGAAAGATTTGTATAATATTTATAAACAATACTACAATACAGAAAAAGTAGCTATAAATAGGACCAAAATTGTTAAAACTATCGATTATGTTCTTATTCCCAATTCTGATCGAATGAAAACTTTTATTAACAGGTACAAGAAAAGTCATTCAACGGATTAATTTAGAAGAAATAATGTGCCACTAACGAACAATGTCGTTAATTAATTTGAATATCAATAATAGTACTGGGAATTTGGTAATATTGTATTCAACATTATATGTCGACTCATAGTTATAAAAGGGTCGTGACTGACTCAAATAACCATAACAAAGAGCATGTTTACGACGGAATATCTTCCGGTTTGAAAGCATTTGTATTGTTCATTAGCAGAGGTAGCAGTCTCCAGATGTGATAAAAGTTTAATTAGCTTAATTAATAGGACACTTGCAACGTTATTATTGATTTTAAAATAGAACTTGATACATTATCATAAATAGGATTATTTGTGGAGAAAAAAATAATCGAATCTATAGATTTTGCACATTGAAAAATTATCATGCCTGCCAGAAGACATGTAAAATCCCTCTCTCTCTCTCTCTCTCTCTCTCTCTCTCTCTCTCTCTCTCTCTCTCTCTCTCTCTCTCTCTCTCTCTCTCTCTCTCTCTCTCTCTCTCTCTCTCTCTCTCTCTGTATATTGTTTCTTAATCATATAAGAAATATAATCTATTCTGATTGAGATATGGGAATTGAACTGGAGAGAGAGGGAGAACATCAACATTGTACCGACGCCATTGTTTCCATTACTGCGTCTTTATCCTTTGTTTAAATACTTTGCCAAGACAATTAGCTGATAGATGTATATTTTTCAAAGTCGTGCTCTCTCTTTCTCTCTCTCTTTATGTATGTATGTATGTATGTATGTATGTATGTATGTATGTATGTATGTATGTATGTATGTATGTATGTATGTATGTATGTATGTATGTATGTATGTATGTATGTATGTATGTATGTATGTATGTATGTATGTATGTATGTATGTATGTATGTATGTATGTGTGTATATATGTATATCTGTTGTGCTTGCCCCGATGTACAAAGGTATTGGAATATTGCAAATCACAAACATGCAGCGAGTATTAATGTCATTGTGATTTTGTAGAGGCAACTAAATGAGGAGACCCAGACTACGTGTACATGACAGTCAAAAATATCATTAACAATAATAAGTATATACATACATTTTCTCTTTAAAAAACATGTTGGTATTCTCATGCCTCTTTTAGTGTATGCCAAATTGTTTGCAATTTATAATCGGTTATTGTTAATATAAAAAGGAAAAATGTTACCTTCATTCTTATTTTATTCGTATGCGTGGTTATTGCTGCGATACATTAAATATATGAATGTCCCATTTTTGTGATTATTAATTAATCTACGTCCCCATGCGGGTCCGGGGTTGTAGAATTGGCCCGCCGTGCCTCGCTACGTGTCGTAAAAGGCGACTAAGTAGAGGCAAACTGTTTGCCGTGGGTTGCGATCGGTAACGGGAGGAGGAAAGGATCCTGGTAGTTGCAACACACTACTTTGGCCTCTACTTCTCTTAAGACGGGTGGTTGAGATGGGCCCGGTCTCGACAAATCGGCTGGTCACGCCGAGCCCTAGGAAGTCTTTATTAACTCTCACCTCCTTTTACTTTATTCATGTATTCTTTATTATTGTATCTCGTTTGATACCACCGTTGCCCACATATTCTATTCCTATATCTTTCCCTTTCTTAAATCTTAGAAGACTTCCTAGAAGGCGGTAGCTTAACGGGTCAAACAGGGGGGTAATTTTACTGACCTTTGAAATTGGCGACATCAGGGTCAACTAAAGGTAATTTTACCAACTGCATATCGTATCTGTGTATCCCTGGCACTTTAAAAGTGTCCCTTTGTTGGGCTCCTTGGTGGGTGGGGAGCACGGGTGCTGAATTGTTCAAGCTGCCATCATGGAGAATTAAAAAAAAACCGAAACGAACCAAAACTGTGTCATCAGAGTCAGATGATGAACCATGTGGTGTGGAATCCTTTCCTTGCTTCATGGTCATCCACTCGAAAGACGAAGCTAAACAACTTGCCACATTGTCACCATTTATAGTCGAAAAGACTATCCTTGGATTAGTCGGCAAGCCGAAAAGAGTGAAGAAGCTAAGATCAGGTGACCTACTTGTAGAGTGTGAGCGCAAAGCTCAAACTGAAAATATACTGAAAATTAAGACCTTTCATGATATTCCAGTAACCTGCTCCGCCCACTCTACACTTAATGCATCAAAAGGCATCATTCGTTGCCGTGACATTGCTGCAGTCTGCGACAAGGACATCGTCGAGGGCATGAAAACTGAAGGTGTCACTGCAGTCCGTAGAATTCGTATCCAACGAAGCATCAATCTGCAGGACACCAACACTATTATACTCACCTTTAATAAGCCCATATTACCTAAAGTGGTCAAGGTTGGCTTCTTGCAAGTTAAGGTTGAGGTATATATACCAAATCTCCTCCGATGTTACATATGCCAAAAATACGGCCATCATGAAGACAGATGCTCTAGAAGCCAAATCTGTGGCCGATGTGGCGACTCCTCCCACCGGGAATCAGAGTGCAGAGCCACTCCGCACTGCGTTAACTGCGGCATAGAACATCATGCTAGTTCCAAGGAATGCGACACTTGGGACAGGAGAAGGAAATCCAGAGGATTAAATACACTAATAATATTCCCTATCCAGATTCCAGGAAGCTTGTTCAAGCTAGATCATTTCCCGGCCCATCCTTCTCAACTGTAGTGAAGAGCAGCCAAAAAGCAACGAAAGACGCACAAACTCAAATAAAACCCGCCTGAACCCCATTCTGACTCGAACATCCTACACTATAGACCGCAGAAAAACTCGACATCGACGCAAACAACATTCAACATTACCTCACCACCAAAATCACCAAATAGCAAGAAAAAGCTTCAAACAAATAGGCATAAAAAAGGGTCGGATGACCCTATAAATACACATAACAGGTTTGAAGACCTAGAGGACATGGATGCGGAGGAATCTGCTTCATGTCCTCAGGGTAACTCCAGATCCAACAACAAAAGATACACCCCCGTACTTCCTTCAGATAAATAACCAAATTATCTGCCACTCACTCGAAAGGTCTAATATACAGTTGTAATGAAGAACACCATTTTACAATGGAATTGTAGAGGACTTAAAGCCAACTACCATGATATTCTTCTGCTTTTAAATGAACATGATCCTGCAGTACTATGTCTTCAGGAAACATTTTTGAAGAATACAGACATCACACATAAAAACTACTACCTGTTTAGCCACTACTCTCAGAATGTTGACAGGGCCTCAGGGGGAGTCTCTGTTATTGTGAACAACAGAGCCCCTCATAAGGTCATTCCTCTAAACACAAATTTACAAGCCATTGCTGTAAGCGTCACTCTTCAGCAAGTGATTATATTTTGCTCTATTTACTTACCACCAAAAACTAACCTAGTTCCAAACGAATTAGATACCCTTGTTCAACAACTTCTTGCGCCATTTGTTTTACTCGGGGATTTTAATGCCCATAATATTTTATGGGGATCAAAATATATAAGTGATAGAGGTCACAAAATTGAAGACTTTATTTCTAGGCACGATCTGTGTCTCTATAATACTAAAACACCTACATACCTACACCCAGGCACGGGTACATACACATGCATCGATTTGACAATTTGTTCTCCCTCGCTGCTTTTGGACTATGATTGGAAGGTCGCTGATGATCTTCACAGTAGCGATCACTTCCCAATCTCCCTTGTAAATCTTAATTCTACAGTTGATGAAGTAATTCCATAATGGAATTTAAAGAAGGCCGACTATGTCAAGTTCGAAATACTCTGCAAAACTAGGCTGAATGAGGACACAGTTTTCAATGTTAAGGATCCCATTCAGCTTTTTACATCTATTTTAATAGAAATTGCAGAAGATTCTATTCCCAATTCCTCTACCAACTGTAAAAGAATCCTAAAACCTTGGGTCACTAATGAATGTACGGAAGCCATTAGACTACGTCGAAAAGCATTAAACAAATTTAATAATCATGCGACGCCCGAAAACGTAAATATGTATCGCATTGCCAGAGCCAAAGCTCGTCGCACAATCAGGGAAAGTAAAAGAGCATCATGGAAGAAATATGTTTCATCTTTAAGCTCTCGTTCCTCTGTTCAGAAGGTTTGGGATACTGTACGCAAAATAAACGGAAAGAACAAACAAAACCCTCTCCGACACCTGCAACTAAACAATAACAACTTTCATTCAAAACGTGACATTGCAAATACTCTTGCTGACAGTTTCTCCAAAAATTCATTATCTAATTATACTGAAGCCTTCCAAAAACTTAAAGCTCAAAAAGAAAAGTCACGTTTAAAATTCATATCCAACAACTCGGAAAGTTATAACCAGTTGTTCTTATTATCGGAGCTTAGGGAGGCTTTAGAGAAGGCCCATGATACATCCACTGGGCCTGATAAAATACATTACCAGTTTTTGAAACACCTTCCAGAATCATCATTAACAACTCTTTTGAAACTCTTCAATGATTTATGGCTTATTTTGGTAATATACCAAAAAACTGGAAAGAAGCAACTGTAATACCAGTTCCCAAACCCGGTCAAGATAGCGAAGACCCCAACAGCTACCGACCAATTGCACTGACAAGCTGTGTGTGCAAAACAATGGAACGAATGATCAATTCTCGACTTCTCTGGTACTTGGAAACTAACAATTTAATATCTCCTTTCCAAAGTGGCTTTCGATATCGACGGAGTACTAACGATCATCTAGTTAGACTAGAAACATTCATTCGTGATACCTTTATCAAGAAAGAACATTTAGTAGCGGTGTTTTTTTATTTAGAAAAAGGCCTATGACACAACTTGGAAGTACGGGATACTAAAAGACCTGCACGATCTGGGACTCAAAGGCCGTCTGCCCTCATTTATCTCTAATTTTCTCTCTGACAGGGAATTCAAAGTTCTAGTGGGCTCTACCCTCTCCGATACGCACCGGCAAGAGATGGGTGTGCCCCAGGGCAGTATTTTATCTGTGACGTTATTTAACATCAAAATCAATAGTATCACCAAATGTTTAGCTCCCGGTGTTGATTGCTCATTATATGTTGAAGATTTTTTAATTTGTTATCGATCAAAGCACATGCATACAATTGAGAGGCAACTCCAGCAAAATATAAATAAGATTCAAAGTTGGGCCAGTAATAACGGTTTCAAATTTTCAAAATCAAAAACAGTATGCATGCATTTCTGTCAGTTGCGAAGAATCATGATGACCCTAAACTCACGCTGGATGGAACACTTATTCCAGTTGTTGAGGAAACAAAATTCTTGGGTATTCTATTTGACAAAAAGCTGACATTCATACCACACATTAAGAATTTCAAAGCTAAATGCTTAAAAGCCTTAAATTTTATTAAAGTAATTGCTCACACCGATTGGGGTGCTGATAAAAAAGTCCTCCTTAATTTGTATAGAACATTTACTCGTTCCATCTTAGACTATGGATGCATTGTTTATGGTTCAGCTAGGAAGTCATATTTGAAAATGATTGACCCAATTCACCATCAGGGAATAAGACTTGCTCTAGGAGCATTTAAGACATCTCCGTGTGAAAGCCTTCTCGCGGAAGCAAATGAACCACCTTTATCGCATCGCAGAGAAATGCTTTCTGCACATTATGCTCTTAAGTTACGATCCAACCCTCTGAACCCTGCTTTTTCGGCCGTTTTTCATCCAAATTACAAAGCTTTATACGTAAATAGACCAAATGATATACCTTCATTTGGTATTAGAATATCATCCTGCTTTGACCAAATCAAATGTAATCTATCTTCAATCCAGAAAACATTTGTCTCGAAAACACCACCTTGGCTCATTAAGCAACCCCAAGTGATTTTTACGTTACACGATCGGAAAAAAACCTGAGACGAACCCTATCGTATTCTTGAACTCTTATCATGATCTTCTCAATGACTTTACACATTATGCTAGATTTTATACGGATGGATCAAAGGTTCTTGATAAGGCTGCTGCAGCCTTTGTCAGTGGCAAACACATAACCAACGAGCGTTTGCCAAATGATGCATCCATATTTTCAGCGGAAATCAGAGCAAAAGACCTTGCTCTGACATTTATCGAATCTAAACATATTCTAAATAGTATTATCTTCTGTGACTCATTGTCAGTGCTTCATGCGCTACACAATATCAAACTAGATAATCCACTATTGGTGAATGTTCTGGTCAAAAACTCTGAGATTAGTGCCACATGCAATATAGTATACTGTTGGCTACCTAGCCATATTGGTATTAGAGGTAATGAAGAAGCAGACCGGGCTGCTAAGATGGCCCTATCTTTAGAACCATCGGATTTTAAATTACCATATTCTGATTTTAAACCTTGTATCAAAAAGTATCTACGTCAAAAGTGGCAGGTATCATGGGATGATGCAATCAATAACAAATTTCATGCCATCAAACCAATTTTGGGAGAATGGACTCCTTCCTACAGAACTATTCGTAGGGAGGAGGTTGTCATTGCAATAATCAGAATCGGTCATACATACATTACCCACTCACACATACTAAAAGGTGAAGATCCACCAGAGTGCGTTCCTTGCAATGTACCATTTACTGTTAAACACTTATGACCACGTGTTCCGACCTGCAACCTACGCGTGATAAATACTATAATGTACACTACATGCAGGAACTTTTTGATACTATTCAAATCACTAGTATTTTAGATTTCCTAAAGGAAGTAAATCTTTATTTTAAACTGTAACTTGTATGACCTTACCCAAACTAATTTTTAACTAATGCAAATACCAACTATTATTTACATCTTTTCATCACGATACATCATTTACATTTTCCGTTGATCGGGAACCAACATTTTTAACTGTTACCAACATTTACCATTTTATATGTTTTCGTTATACTTTTGCACACCCCGTTGATCGGGAAACTTTTAATACTTTGCCATCGTTCACATTTGTATCGCTTTACCTTTAACTGCTTGGACTCCAATCGCTGGTCGATAAAATTATTTTACCAGTTTTAAATATAAAAGGATATAAAATTATGTTTGGTGCTATATAGCCTCACAGTGCTGATGCGCCGTAAAATAGCAATCAATCAATCAATCAATATATCTACGCAAATGTTTAATATTCTAATTTTTTTAACACGAATATTGGCAATTATTGTAATATGTGAAGTTCGTTGATGTAATATGTGAAGTTCATTGACGTTTAAATAATACATACATTTACGGTACTAGTACTTCGGTGTCCAATGTAAAGCAAACTACTTGCACTCATCTATGGGATTGCACATAATTATTTGTATTGTAGTCATTTTGCATTATGCAATCTAGCCATTCTGAATCCTTATTAATGATATTATTACCTGTCTGAAAGATCTCTAACCGATCTAATGCTATAAAATCTTTAATATTGTCCAGACTTGTCTTCATACTTTCTCGAGGAGAAATCGATGTAATTATGTCTTTTAGTGTCTTCACTGTGATCAAGATGATGCAAAGATGCTGATAGTAATGTAATTTATAACGGTATTAAGCCTTCCTGTTGTCTTTATTGCATTAGATAATGACAGAAGATGCCGCCTAAGGTAGGTAAAGTGACATTAACACTTGGACAACAGCTGCTTATTCATCCTTCAAGGTGGACATTAAACATCTTCTCCGATACTGTATTACAATGGAATATGTAACCTAAGAGCTGAACATACAAGGCCTAATGGATTACATTGCATTAAGGGACAGAGAATATTCAAAGATCCTGTTCTTGGAACAATGAGCAATTTCGTATGCCATTATAATTTTAATGTTTTCTACTATATCTTCCGTTTCCCTGGTCTGGAGTCTATACACCTCTGAAACTAAGCCAAAATCTGAGAAATAATGTTCATTATTTCAAACTTTAAGTTAAAAATATATAGTTATTTCGGATTGGATGATATAGTGTCACAATCTCGAACTCACTCTCAGAAGTTGAAATAATAAATAATTCCAGGATGATGATTTTGATAACTACAGTTGGTTCCTGCTCAATCAAAGTTAAATGAAAACAGTCACTATTTTGAAACAATATAACTATTGAGGCATGTTTTCGTACGCACATGCATAAAACTTATCAAACCATACTCTGTGATGAAATAAAAGTTGTTATAAAGTGCACCGGCTTCGGAGTAATATTTGTTTCATGACAAAATTATGCGTACAAATTTAGTGTTTTACTGTATATTATATTAAACGAATTCATTGAAATAAGATACAGACATACACACAAAAGCTAGAAGCGATATGTGCATTGATATATGTAGAAAATAAAATCAAACATTCTCACACACAAAACCATATATATATATATATATATATATATATATATATATATATATATATATATATATATATATATATATATACAAACATATATATATATACAAACATATATATATATATATACAAACATATATATATACAAACATATATATATATATATATATATATATATATATATATATATATATATATATATATATATATATATATATACAAACATATATATATATATATATATATATATATATATATATATATATATATACAAACATATATATATACAAACATATATATATATATATATATATATATATATATATATATATATATATACAAACATATATACAATATGTGTATGTTTGTATGTCGTGACGTATTTGTTGTTTATGTTGATTAAAATAAATATATCATTAGCACATTTTGTAGAATATAATATCGGGGAAATATAACAAACATTGATTCGACAAGAACTATATACGGAGGAAAGGAACAAGCTCATATACGATTACCACTGTTATTGAAATTTAAACCCCAATTGTTAGAAAAACCGTTTGATATTGAACGATCCTAAATCCCTAATTGATACGATATCGGACTGAAAATTAAATATAATAATAGTCTTTGCGGCAAAGGGAATTGAACTTGTATCGACTTGTACATAATTTTCAACTTAGTATATATTACCTTATGTAAATAACAAATGTGTTGCACATATATGAAATAATTTAAACTGCTTTTAACGCAACGTTGTTACTATACAAAAAGGAAAACAGTATCGAGCTATGCATTGATATGGCAACGTATCAATCTAACCACATATATCATGCACGAATTTTTATATCTGATGTTTCAAAATTTCAAGCTACGCAAACACAGATGGTGCGTTGAATAATCTAGAGCTGCTTAACGACACAATAGATCCTCCTGTAATCATACATCACATTAGAACTTCACCTAATGATATGACATATTCGAACTTCCTGTGATGGGACACATTTGAACTTCATATATTGATGATATAATGCAACTTTCATGATGATAATACATAAAAGAACTTCATAAAACCATACATCACATTATAACTTCACCTGATGATGTGACATATTCGAACTTCATGTGATGGGACACATTTGAACTTTGTGTGTTGATACGACATAATAAAATTTAGTGACGATATGACACATTCGAACATCATGTAATGATAAACACGTTGGATCTTGTTGTGGTGATACATTTAAACTTCAAGTGTTGATACAAAAAACTTTCAGGTGAAGATACAACACATTGGAGAATCATGTTTGGATACGCTATGCGAAAGCGTCATGTGATGCTACAATACTTGAGATACGACATAATAAAGCTTCAAATGATGATAGTTCACATCAGAACTTTACTTGATTCTTTACATTAGGACTTCATGTGATAATGCGACACATTAAAAATTACTGTCATGATGCAACATAATAACGCTTCATGTAATGATACTACACATTAAACCTTCATGTAATAATATATAAGTGTTTAAACATCACGTGATGATATGACACTTTAGAACAACTGTGATGATATGATACATTGCAACTTTATGCGCTTATAAGACATATTCAAGTGACGATATGACACGTTAGAACATCACGTGATGATGTAAAATATTAGAACTTTATGTGAAGATATAACACGTTAGATCTACATGCGATATGAACTTGATTTGCTCATGTGACATAAAAATGGTTCAAGTGACGATGTAACGATATGACACATTAGAGTTCAATATGATGATGTTTTACATTAAAACTTTGTTTGATAATACGATCCATTGGATCTTCAAGTGATGATTTGCAAAATTATAATTTTATGAGATAATGTTCCACCAAATTTGTTGTTCTACGATTGGACACTTATACATTTATTCGATCAAAGGACATGTTGGAACCTTCATGTAAATGTAGGAAACTTAGGACTTGTTGTCCTGACAGGAAATATCAGAACTTGTGTGATGATAAGACCAAATGAAATTTCATTTCGCGATAGGATACATTGGAATTTCATGTCATGATAGGACTCATCCGAATATTAAGATGATAAGATACATTATAATTCCATGTGTTGATATGATATGTCAAAGCCTGATTTGGATTTATAACTTTGGAACTTAATGTAATAATAGGACACTTTAAAACTTTGTGTGATGATAGAACACATTCGAATTTGTGTTATTAATTTCACATTAGAAACTTATGTGATGACAGGGGATTGGATCTTCATGCGATGGTAGCAGACATTGGATACGACTCCTGGAACTATATGTGATGATAGGACACATTAGAACCTCGTGTGGGGATATGTCACATAAGATGTTAGTATCATGATAGGACAACGCAGAGCCCCATTTTTGGATAGGCCACATTGGATCGTCATGTTTGGGTAGAACAAGTTGAAACTTCACTTGATTATACAGCATATTAGAACTTCATGTGATGATTGGACACATTAGAAATTGGTTTGTTGATAGGAAACAGGGGAATTACAGGTGATATTACCTCACATTAGAAATTTGTTTAATGAACAGATTGAAATTTCATGCGAATATAGGACACACTGGAACATTATGCGGTGCTGGGAGACATTGGAACTTCGTGTAATGAATGAACACCTTGGAACTTTATGTGACGATAAGATAATTAGAACTTTATATGATGATTGGATACATTGAAACTTGCTTAGACGATTGGACACGTTGGAACTTCATTTGATGATTCTTTTGAAAAGACCTTGGGTTGACTATTTGATAGGTCAATGTATAATATGGTAATCGACACATTGGGACATCATTTGAAGATTCATGTGAAGAGATAACGCAGAACTTCATATCATAATTGGAGACATTTGGACCACATGTGATGATTTCACATACTGAAAGGCAGGGAAAACTAGAACATCATGTGGTTTAAGGACACATTGGAACTACTTGTGATGATAGAACATAGAACTTCGTGAAATGATGAGTCACATTAAAACTATATGTGATGATTGAACACCCTAGAACGTCATGTAATGAAAAGGCAAATTAGAGTATCATGTGATGATTGGACACCCCAGAACGTCATGTGATGTTAGGACAGTCTAGAACAATGTATGTGATGATAGGACACATTATAAATATATGTGATGATGGGACACAATGGACCTTTTTGTGATGAAATGACACATTGGAATTTCACATTGCTAAGACTTTCTGCATTGACCTTTGGAAATAATAATGAAGTAAATTAGCAATGATATTAATGAGTACGCAAAAATTAACAAAATTTGTGCCTTTTAAAATAAATGGAAATCTCATGAGACAACTAATATATGTTTATAAAAATGGAACTTGATGGACATTTTGACATTATGCAATTGAAGTGAAGATATATATGTATTTGCCCTTACAATATCAAGAAATGTCTATATGAATATGGGCATCCTTGTCTTTTTTCCATTAAATATCTATTTCTTTTGTCGTCTACATGATGTATGGATGTTTTCATATTTTGTGTCATCCTGTGGACATTATTATTCAATTTATCAATGATATGGGGCGTTTCTTTGTGATTTAAATCATTGCAACGAAGGATATTTATAAATGTCCAGGCGGACTGTCTCCAATCATTTGGAAGGTTTTCTAAAATTTATTGATCACCTCAGTATATACAACCTGGAGGTATCAAGACATCTCCCCTCGGACATTTCCCACCCCGGACTTTTCCACCCCGACATTTCCCCCCTTGTGCATTTCCCCCTGGACTTTCCCCCATCAGATAGGACGTCCAACCCAGTTATTCCCCTCCTCGTTATCTTTATACAACCTTATTTATATATAGTAACATTTAGCTGTAATGTATACTCGCATCCCGCATCACCATTAGTGCACAGGTATGACTCTTGGCACCTGAAATAAAAGCATTATTAAATGTAAAATATCTACTTTCCTGACTTCTCTCTCTCTCTCTCTCACAGACACACACACACACACACACAAACACACACACTCATGGATCTTAATGGTAGTTTGACCTCACATTTGAGCTGTGAACATAAATTTACACACATTTCTAAGCATTGTTAGTTATAACAAAAATAGGCATTGTCTATCTGTCAATCAATTGCTAGTGCTTTTGCTGAATGTAGAACAGGAGGTTTGTTTAATATATGCTGATGAGGCTTGAGTCTAACCTTTATTTATAATGTATTTTGGTATATTTAAGACACACAACATATGGATTAGCCATCATTCAATTAATTGTAGTTGCTTCAGTAGAGTACTCAGGCCAGATGTCGACAAAAGCGGATTATGATGTAACAACCAAAGAAGCAGCACAAAGACTGTTCTTCGAGAATTGCAAACATAGTCACTGACTTCGACAATCATGATATCAAAGAATACTTAAAAGCAATTGTTTACAACATAAACATTTAAACAATACATTTTTAATATGTAAAAAAATGTTAACTTTGTTTAAAACTACTGAGATTTATTTCAAATAACCTTTTTCTTTTAATATAACTTAATATAAGGTTTTATATTTTATTGGCAAAATATCATATTAAATGAATTAAATTTTAAGATCATGGGGGAATGACCTGGGGGAAGTCCTATTTGATGGGGGTGTCCAGGGAAGAAATGTCCGGGTGGGAAATGTCTGTGGGTGTCCGAGGAAAGAAATGTCCCGGGAAAGATGTCTTAGACCCGTACCTGGAGTTAGCCTTATGCAATCTTTAGATAAAAAATTGTCTGCAAGAGATACAATTGCTAAATTTTATTTTTATTGGAAATGCATATACTAATATCGTAACAAATTTAGGCAAGATGATGTACTATAGAAGAACTCAGTTTTTAGTTTCTACACTTTAATAACATGTTGTACATGTTGTGCATACAGCATTATCCAAAATGAGCACACTTAAGCACGCTGATTAGCTATAGCAGTTTGATTGCATTTCCAAAGCATAGCTTTGTTTTGTGTATCACTGTTTGGGCATCCAACACTTATAGATAAAATAGCAAATTTTCTACATGGTCTAATTAGACAAACAATGTAAGAAATGAATGCAAATGAGATAAAGAACATATAAATTTTGGCACAAATCTCTAATCTATGCACTACTAGCTTGTTCTGCTTTGGGTTTTTGAGGGTTATATTTTTTATTCTGAATGACATATATTCCGAAATCTATTTTGGTGATTCCTGACTGTTAATGTTTCCTGCTTTCTCAAAAATAAATATCTTCAATGTGTTGTTCGCTTTTTCCTGTGTTTTAGTCAATGATAAGCTGCAGTCAGATATTTGTACTCTATGCTAGGCAATACTTTGCGTAATGGCAACTAATGCTTCTTTAAAAGTATTGGTTCATAATGCATTCAATCATATTCATATTTTCGCTCGGAGATGCTGTCAGTAGATTGTAAAATAGGAAATATGAGCAGAAGAGTATCTTTATTGCAGGCATAGAATTTTCGCTCGGAGATGCTGTCAGTAGATTGTAAAACAGGAAATATGAGCAGACGAGTATCTTTATTGCAGACATAGAACATATCAAATTTTATTATTTCTATTAAGCATGTATCCAGATATATTTAACTTGCTATTTAAAGCTACTCTTACAATGGCAAAACCATTACAAGGAAATATTTTTTTATTTCTTTTATACCCAATATGAATGCAACTTTTCCTCGAGCACATATAAAGCATGCATATAATGTTACCTGTTGTTGTTAATGACCATTTGTATTGGATTGCAAGAATCTGGTCTCAGTTGCAAATGATGTCATATAAATGAAAAAAACAGGGACAAAATTATATCAATGACATTATTTCTTGTTGCCATAAACAATATAAGCGATCATCAAAATGTTAAACGCAAACAATCGATAAATATGCAAGAATGTCAGCATTATCGTTGAATGTCTAGCCGAGCATTAAGAAATATGTCATCATTAAGAATGGAAAAGAAAAGTAATTAGAGAATAATGGTTTTCTCTTTGCGCATTTTTTGAATAAATAGACATATGTAACATTTTAATGACTTATTTCCATTGAGAAACCTTAATTTGCTTGCAATAATACTGATATATAAATTGGCTTCGTTTTTGTTGAAACAATAGTGATGCTTTAATGAGCCTCACGTGGTATTAAGAAATTTCAATAATGCTCTACAGGAGAGAAAAGAATATATCCCGTTTGAAATTCTGACATATTTATTAGTTACAAATGTCTTTAATGCTTTTTGAAGCAGATGTGTATACATTTTCTAACGCTTTTGTGCACCTATATAATCTGCAAAGTGTGGACATAAGTAACTAAAACATAACTATATCATCAATGCAGCAATAATTGTCTTAACTGAACTACAACATTAATATATATTGACGCTAAAATATACGTGTCAGTATGCAAATGTTTAAAACGATTTCACACATCAATATATATATATATATATATATATATATATATATATATATATATATATATATATACAATTATACAAGAAATGGTATGTAAATGAAAATGGTGCAGCTCTATATTTCTTTATCATGTATTCTAGGAAATATTCAACACCAGAATATTTAGCAATTAAAACAATTAGTATTTTATCGTTCCTCCATATTAATTCGGAACGACAAATTATGTCCTAGAACTATGGCTGCTTTATGAGTTTATAGTCGATCTGCATGACAAACAAAGTAGATTGAAAATTATACTTATATTTAACTGTGCATTATATAATATGCAACGAATCTGCGTTAAAAGAGTAGTAACTTCAGTTAGTCAGTCCCTTTCCGTACCATACTTTAGCACCTTATCTAGATACAGATAAGACCTTTATATATCTCTGTCTAATACTAATGCGAACAAAAACTAAAGTAAGCAACTATCTGCAGCAGAATATCTCAAGCAGTACATAGTTGCTCTGAATATTTACCTTCTTTCTCCTCAACACTATGACCTTTGAGTTACGGACTTGAATATTATATGATAAGGTTTGGATATTAGTAACATTTTAACAAAAATATATGTTGTGGTTTCAAAGTGACCGGTTTGCTTAATACGTTGCCCGCCTATTTATTTTATTCTTGTAACGTTATGAGAGATGCAAAGAGTATGCACCTTATTAAGCCAGCCCACGTCTAGTCAAGATACATAACTAGCTAAGGTGTCATTAACGTATTTAAATTGGTCTAAAAATTATATCCATACAATGAAAGAGGTCACTGATATAACTGATACTGACCTTGAGGATGGACACATCGATTGGTTTGGATATCATATTTTAGCTTCAGGTGAAGCTTTCTGGTCACAAAATTGCATTTATTCTTGCCGTGATCTTGTCTTTGTTGAAAGGAGTTTGCCACACCGCCATAACATATTACATATTTTTGTATCTTAGTCTTAGTCTTAATCTAAGTCCCACCTGTGCCATTCTGCGCATTTGGCAGCGAGTGCTCTCCATCGAGGTCGATCTGTCGCAATGGTTTCATCTTCATTTAATGATATGCTTAGCGCTCTCAGATCTTCTGTGAAGGTGGTTCGCCATGTAATTCGGGGGCGGTCTTATTTTCGTCTTCCGCGCGGAAGATGGCGAGATGGTGTTTCTTGGATGCCATGAGATTGGTTACCAGTGTATTTGGCCTGCAAAATGTAGCCGGCGCTCACAATATCGTTGCCAATTCTCTGGTGGATCTCTTCATGCGATGCCTGCATGGAATTTGCAATATTCTACGCAACCATTGCTGTTGGGCGACTTTGAGCCTCTTTGCTATCCGGTCAGACGTCTTCCACGTTTCACATGCACTTTTGTTGCTACACTAATTTGTGCGTTGGCCCAGATTGGTCGAAGCTGTTTAAAGACTGTCCCTGCCTTCCCTATTCTACAAGAGACATCGTGGTAGGCGTCGCCACCGTTCGATAGCATGATAGTAGGCAAAGTTGTTGCTGAACAATCTTCACGGCGTCCCTTTCTGTGGTATGTCCGATCCTCATGATCTTTGTCTTATTCCGGACTAACCTAAGGCCAACATGAGCCACTTCGCGTTCCAGGCTGATTTTATTTCTTGCCCTTTTTTATTCGTGGCGCCAAAGAGTGAAATGTCATCTGCGAAGTCAAGGCCAGTTAGTTAGTTTGGTTTCAGTTGCTCATTACCTATGTAAGAGTTACGGTTTGTTATTAGATTTTATCACAGGTACGGAATCTTTGTGATTTCTCTTTGAATTTTGATAGACTGTAGATAGAAGCTTATGTGCATTTAAATCTCTAAGATCATTGTTTCACCTTATTTTATATGAGCAAACTAAAACACTGGAACTGAAAGACTAATCCGAGATTCATAACAGGTTGTTCACTTTATCCGCACCTGTCAGATTAGAAACTTGTCATTTGAAGAATGTTCAGTTGAATAGAATAATTGTCAGATATTACAGCTAAATAAAATTATCATCTGACGTTGATACTATGCCAGCTCCTTAAAAGTAAAAGGTACAATTGTTACATCAGGAACTATGTTTAAATTGGATTTTAACCTACATAATGCTAAAATATCTACCTGTAAACATAATGCATGTATGACTCAAAACAGTTTATTCATGTGTCGAAACCAGTTTATTATTGGTTTGAATTTAATTGTAACATAATTCAAAAGGCAATAATCTTAAATAGATTGCAATAAATCCGGAACGTGACAGCAGGGACGCTGATTAACCCTTTCTCAATTATATAGGTATTTTCTATATCAATAGCAAACATGTTATTAATGTCCATCTTTTGCTTTTGTCAACCGGTATATATTGTGAAACTTATTAATTTAATTTTTTACAGCTTTATTGTTGCTTGCATTGATAATAGATAGTACCGAAGAATGAATTCTGTGAATGTATATTAGTTGAATTTTGATATAATTGGATCATTCCGTACCATAAAATGTTCATCGTAATTTGTCTGGAATTAAATATTGGTTTCAAAGTCAAAACATCATATAAAGTCGATGGTTAACACAATTTTCTCATTCTATCTTAAAGAGGTCATAATCTAAGGCATTTCTCTGTAACAGCTCCATCCCACGTGCTCAATATTATATGGCTTACCTAAAACAAAAATGCGTGCAATAAACCTAAATAATAAAATGCATATTGACCTACATCTAACGGCATGAAAAGCCATACTGAATTATACATTAAAGAGTTTGAATCAGTTGTCGAATCTATAACACTTAGATAAACTAATTTAAAAGATTAATCTCAAACGAACAGGAGCAATAGAGAAAAAGAAGCGTGCTAGAAACAAATAAAATTTTATTCAATGTTATTTTAATACTTTCTGGTCATGCATAACAGGAGAATAACTCGAGTAATCGCCCAGTCTCTGAAGGGGTTATTAGCCAGCAAATTTTCTTACATCTATAGAGCTGTAAATTTCCATCTTTTGTTATGGAAAATGTATACTTAATTATTCCTTCTCATGTGGGTACAAACAGAAAATACATACATTTTCTAAACCCACAAAGAATATGGATTTCATATAAACGTCTTCATTACGGTATCAACTGATTGAAAGCGTATATACGAACCATTAACAATGTTTACAGGTGTGCATAGCTTTCTTGATGTTATAAAATGCATTTGGCTTGAACGCATGTCGAAAAACTTCATAAACTTGGAATATCAGGTTATATATTTATATCGTCATAGTGAAATCGGATCGAAATATTAAAAGTATGGTTTCGATTAGCGACTTGCCTTACCGGCATTTTTATACATATATCATGCTCTACAAGGAGATTACATTTTATCCATTTCACTGTGATTAATCTACATGGACAGTCTCTTAATTCAGCGAGTGAAGTAGCAATAAGGATCAGAAAAGCATGCTGAAGACTCATCAGAAAATCTCGTGCGCAAACTCATTCACATTTGGCTACCATTCCCAGAAGTCTTGAATGGATGTATGCTTGATTAACAAACGTGCATGAGTGACAGAGCGAATAACATCTAGCTAAGAGTAGTGTTGTGTACATTGGCCAGGGAAAGAAATAATTTAAGTTCGCGAAAGCAAAGAACCTATCTCGGCATGCAATATACACTAAGAAAAATTAATAACTTAATTCATGATATGTTCTCTGAAAAGTTATCTCCACTGACAACAATTTCTTGTATATCATGTTATTTCCAGTAGAGCTAGTCCAAAATGAATTTTGCAAGACACTTGCTCTTGTTGTGGTCCTATTCGGATCTGAAGTCACTTTTAATCCAACTTTAGTTCATATTTGACATCATACAATTTTGCATGTTACCCAATATAAGAGGAAGTGGTTGGTGACTTATTATTTATATGTGTATTATTTAACTTGTTTGTTTACTTTTTATATCTAATGATGACGTGTCACTGATCATATATTAAATAGGCCATTATTTAGAAGAATATATATTGATGGTAATTAGTATCATTATATATTAATAATGTCTTAATTTATAATTATGCTAGATTTCACAATGAGAAATTTAAAATAATCAATGGAAGATACATGATACTTTAGTTCCCATGTAGGAATAAAACATTCATGTCCACATTTATTATTCAAACTTGTACAGCAACACCGAGCTTTATTTCACATTTGGTATCTTCGTCTTCTCAATCAGCGTTAACAGATCTTAAAATGTTTCAACACAGTGGATGATCAAGCATTCATCAATGAGGAGGCTTCGTCAATGACGCTATTACCAAGGCCCAAGAAACAGAAGGAATATTTGAAATAATAGCATTGTTCTAATTATTTTCCACATACAATCTGTTAATCGTCAGTTACAAAAATTTCTCGCCGGTTGATACTCAATATTATATGCTGTTACACTCAGCCAAATGATATAAATCTGTAAGAAAAAATCTTGATTAAATGTATTTATAACAGTTTTATGCAGCGATTTCAACTCTAATCATGCACATAAGTAAAACGAGCATCAATAAATTTTGATTTTAAACAGAACTTAAGTGACTATCTAAGTTTGAGTGCATCATATTTTCCCAAAATAGATTGAAGCTTACGATCACCAGATTTACATTTGAATGCAAACTTATACGACACAGTCAACCAGTTTATAAACTCAACATCATTACACTCTGTTCGTTGATGATGACGATACGTTATGAAAACCAATGCATAAAACAGTTCTGTCATGTTTACAAAGCCATAATCAGTTTAACAATCCGCACCAGGAATGTGTTGGGAAAAAAACCTCCACATTTCGTATGACAATAAAACTTTGAAAAATATCAGTATCTTAGAATTATTGTCAAAAGTATAAAACAAAGTTTCTGGGTGAATGCAGTAACGTGATAATTAAGCACATTGTCACAACATGGATAGCAATATTCGTGAATAACGAAAAGAAAAAAAGCTTTGATTCTTTTTCGCAGAAAACACGTTTTAATAATAAGCTGTAGGTATCATCCATGCATTAAGTATGCAAACATAATATAATAAAATAATGACTTTATTTTCATCGGCAATAAATCATTCAAAATGTTTTGCTTTCTTTTGTCTTTGACTCACTATTTCTCACAAAGATCACAAACTACTAAACCTTCCACAATTCAAATCTAGATACGCAGGTGACGCAGTTTGAAAAGAAGTAAGATTATATATTAAAAAGACCTGACATATTTGACAGTCAACCATTCAGCACATAAATGAACGCATTATTTATTTTTGTTATTTACGCTGTACTCAATATATTTGGAAAGCAAATAATAAATATAATGTTGACATTTTTTAAACTGCTGAATTGTGTATCTGCTTCTTCTACCGTTGACTAAGTGATTAATGTAATTCGCCTGAAATGCGAAGACGATTTTAAATTATATATATATATATATATATATATATATATATATATATATATATATATATATATATATATATATATATATATATATATTAGTCCTGTGATTTCGAGAGCACTAATCATGTCTAATCAATTGATGCAAATGGATGTGGACAGTACTATTTGCTACTATCCGTTGAAGATATATGATACAAACGTTGCTTTTGAGATAGATGCTCATGTGAATGATTCTTTATTGATAATAACTGATTGGCAGAAAAATATAAAATGGTACTGTACAAAATGGATGTTAAAGTTATTTGGACAAGCAGATATGCATTTATTCTTCAGTTTTATTTCTGGTGGATTTTAGAGTTTAGAAATAATTATTAGGCTCTTATGCCCCTTATTGCAGTTGAAGATAAACAGTTAGAGAGCAATAATTGAAATATAAAGAACGATTCACTGAAACGTTTTATATTCCAGCCAACGTTTTTTCATCCGGAAATCACACACCGTATCATTAATTTGATGATTGATCTTTCAATTTATTCATGTCATATTTTAATTTTATGCCATTATCTACTGGCCAAAACTTTCGTGCTAAGTGACAATTGGAAAAGCCATTAAGTAAACTACTTTCACATTCACGTATCTTTTTTATTTTCCGACCATTATGCTGCGAGACAGTCGATTTATGGATAAGAATGTTGTCCCAAGACAGCAGCAGCGGATGTCCGAGATCAGTGTTCGGTTCCTCATAGTCTCATTACGTAATGATATTCAATAAAATATGTTGTCGCCGGTGTTCAAGGGATAGATTTGCATGATACTCTGGTTCATATATGTTGTTTCTCCATCCCGTGTCTTTGAAAAACTTTTATGCCACTTTCCCTCTGAGTAAATATATTTTGAACGCAGAAATATGAATAGCAATAGAAAGAACTGCCATATGTTTTGTGTAATATAATTTGCAAAGAAATTCATTCATTATTCACATTTTTCTAATATTTTATACTTACGCAATCCTTCAAGAATGATAATATATCCCAGTGGCAAAAAAAACTGAATGAAACTGATCTTTTGAGGACGAGTTATGGTTAATTTCTATTTACCTCCTTTGTTCGGAGACTAACTATAAATCTTAAGTTTTAGTCTTACGAGTTTATTTTTCACCAAACTGTACTCTCTGTCAGTATAAGCTAAAATTATATTTTTGTACAAGAATGTTCTGTTCCTCTGAATCATTTTATAATTGTGCTCCAAAATCTTTCAAATAAAATATAAGTTATACAGGCCATGTAGACAAACGGGATTCGTAATTTCACCAACGAGAACATCAAAAGAACTATGGAAGGTAAGACGGGCAATTGTTGCTTGGAATTTTAAGCTATAAAAGTTCTTAAAATCTTTTAAATTGTAAACGTTTCTTATTTTTACAATTTCCAATGTTATTAAAAATATGTTATTTATATTTTTAAAAAATGTTGAGAGAATCTCTTATACATTAGTCACGGGTTGAATAAATGTATTTTTGCAGGATGGTGCAGAGGGGTAAAAGATCCATGAAGTTTGCAATCCCAAGAATTTGGCGGGAACCCACTGACCTCTCAAGCAGCTGCTGCTTCTATATAGTAGACATTTCAAAACGTCAGACGGGCAAGAATGCATAAGCTATCACATATCATCACCAAGGTGTCCCACTGTCATGCACATGCAGACGCTAAGCAAATACTATTAAAATGGGTGTAGTTGTTTTAGAATTTGATCCTAAATACCTTTATAATAATTATATGGTCACAAACTAAATAACAGAAAGAAGGAAAACCAATGTTTTCTAAATGTTAACAAAATATTTAATTATCAATACTATAAATGAAGGATATGAGAGAAACGAACAGTATTACGCAGTGATTCCAAAATCATCCTGATAAATTTCTATGAAGTCCTAAATGAATGAAAAGTTCTGAATAAATTTTAAAACCGGAAATTTACTGATAAGCCAAGAATCAAAACTTTGTCAAGATGGCATCATCTGGATCTACATCGAATAATTCACACCACCGCTACAGACTAATAGCATTGTCCAAATAATGAGCAGATTCAATTCCCACTGAACAGTCCAAACAAATGCTTTTCCTCTCGACTAATATCTAAGCGCAACATAAAACACAATTGCAGACTTATAACAAGAACACACAAAATGAGGATAAACTCAAAAATGAGAATGAATCTTATTACTCAATTCTTTCCTTATTCATACAACTTATATTGCGACTACATTTTACAATATACACCATGTAACGAATCGTACTACTCACTTTTTCTCGGCTCTACCTATTCATGCCAACCAGACCAACCAATGGGAAAGTACTGAATTCTTCTATAAATGTCAACACCACATCATTCAATCAAAAATTAATCCAAAGGCTCCATTAAGTAATATCATACAAATTACTATAAATAACTGTCAACACATAAGTAAACATCTTAGGAATCCTTACAATTTTCGCTCTTAATAAAATCCGGTCACGGAGGCAACATCTAACTAAAGTCATTCTCTACAACTTATAGCAATGAAAAAAAATACAAAAATTAGTTAAAACCACATATCAGGATATAAAAATAAAATAGATATAAAAGACATTTAGGTTGCAATATTCACTTTATTGGATCTCATACATCTATTATTTAGATGCCAAGAGAAGTGCATACAAGTAAATCAATATTTAAGAACGCGGTCATTTTTGGATGAGATCAACATCGAAGTGAGATCGGTGCAATTTGGATATAATGTCGATCGCTATGATATCAAAATAAAAACTAAGTGGGTGATAAATAAGTTCGTACTACCTTTTATTGTAACGATTAAATTCAACTTGTTTACTTTTACTCTGTTTAGCACATGGATATTTTGAGCAGTTTAGTACATTGATTTCTTGACCCAGATTAGTACATGGATTTTTTTGACACAGTTTAGTACATTGATTTTTTTACTCGGTTTAGTACATTGATTTTTTTACTCAGCTTAGCACATGGATTTTTTGACCCAGTTTAGGTCATGGATTTTTGACGCAGTTTAGTACATAGATTTCTTTATTCAGTTTAGTACATGGATTTCTTGACTCATTTTAGTACATGGATTTCTTGACTCAGTTTAGTACATAGATTTCTTGACTCAGTTTAGTACATGGTCACCATTGAAAAAATCCATAACTCTCGATAATCTTAGCCTAGAATTGTATTGATATATGTTTTGGTGGAGAGAAATAAATTATCAAGCCTGAATAGACTTTGGTTAGACATAATCAGTATTAAATTGAAGATGGGTAAATGTTCATACATGATCTGTACGACTTTACCAATATATTTTTTCACATGATACACCATTGCTGTGAGAAATATTTACCGTTTGGAAATGAATGTGTCTCCTATTGAAATGATCATTGGGTTTCCTTTCTGCTTTTCTCATTTTTTGTCACTATTAAATGACTGTTGTTTAAACTTTTGATTGGACTGCAACATCGTTTTTGTATCTTTATGATTATGCTTTGCCTTCTTTATACTCTTCCTCGTAATGAAGGGAGCTATTATCGACTGATTGTCTAGTCAGACTTATGTTTATCAACTTTATCAAACCTCGCATTCATTAATCTTGAATGAGACATGTGATACAAAAGAAACGAAACTACTATCAACCATACCACACCTTAGTATTGAATCATAAACAAACGTCTAATTAAGATTAGTACACGCATACAAACTATCAGCTTTGAAACAAAAACGAATCAAAATTATATTTCTTATTATATATATATATATATATATATATATATATATATATATATATATATATATATATATATATATATATATATATATATATATATATATATATATATATATATATATATATATATATATATCGATATTTCATGCATGCACAACCGAATATCAGACACAGATAAATTAAGAAAATTGCGAGACAATGTAACATTTATTTTCATGAGTCTTCTGCGTGTTACATAAATTCCTAATTAGTTTGTGTGCTTGCAAAGTTACACTTGCTATCCTAATTGCCTCACGTTAATGACGAGGACGCAAGTTTAAAGTGATGGACGATATTCCCAGTATCAGCTGCACAGTAATACGTAGCACACACGCAGCAAAATATCTCTCCATAACCGTTCTCAGTGTGATATAATTGCACCTAAATTTTATTTGTAAGGGAAGTTTTCAAAGTTCTACCAATAAAATAGGTTGATAGTTAACACGGTCGGGTATATTCGTTACGTCATAAGAGATTTCCAAAAACCGCTTTTTGTGTTATTCGGAACTATTACAGTTGAAATATATGATCTACTAAACTCTCTGATTGATCGGGATAAGCCAATGTCAACGGCAGCTAGTTATGAACGGGAATTTATCATGAGTATGTCAACAGTTTATCTTACTTGTCTTCAAATACAAAACAAAAATCTATAATGTAATACTATATCTTCTGTTTTACATATCTATGATTAATTTTTAGTAAATTTGTATTTAAAAATTATTTAATATCTTATTAATAAAAGTGGATATTTGACGAAATACGCATTTCTTTAAAACACGTTTGTGCAAACTAGATAATCCACCAGATTCTCAAAATATGTTTGATGCAGCCTAAGGTTAATCGCCAAGCATATTCGAAATTGCAAAGAAATCACTTTCTCCAGTATTTAGGCTAATTAGGCAATTATTCGATCAAATGCAACGTAGACAAATGGCCTTTGATGATAACGGATCAAAACAAAATAATATCGAGCGGTAATGACTTTGACAGCCTGCCATTGCAAAGCCTTCTTTAAATATATAAAGTATAAAAATATGTACATTGTTAACTTTTTACCAAGAATCTCTATTTTGCTTGAAATTTACCTACTATGAAATATTTCCCTTGTTACATTTCTGGCCAAAAATTGAGTCATACATTTTCTTCTCAATTTAATGTTGGCTGCTTGAATTTTATTTCAATTTAATAAGTAGAACAAATCGGTTTTAGATGTTTACGTCCCTCAATAAATGCATCTTTGGATGCCGCTTAAAATTAAAAAGATTTTAGCACGTTTTCAGCAGGTCAATGAACATACCACGAAAACAGGTTTGAAATATGACACTGAATAAAAGTGTTACTTCAACATAAATTACAGGAAAATTGTATAGTATAATGAATTCAAGCTGAGCTGTCAAACAAAATGATCCTCCCAACGTGCCTTCTTTCAAAAATGTTCATATTATGAACTCATTAAACATTGATTTAAAAACAAACCGACTAATGTATTACATTTTCTTATTGATATACATTTGTCAAATATATTTACAGAATAGTTTTATATTGGCTTTGTTTAATCAACGTAAAGTTTGTATATAATAGTTTTGCTTTCATTTGTGCAAACTCTTTCCTTTTCTTTGAAGAAACCAAATCGTATATCGAAAACTTCATAAAGTATTGTTTTTGGTCATTTAAACCTTCTTCATATATTAGGTTTGAGGCAAACTCATGCGAAGTTTTTGGATTGAATGTATCTTTTGAATTTTAACAATCTTATTTGCGTAACATGCGCTCTTGTTGATAAAACCCAACATTTTGCTGAAGTTAAGTTCACGAAATACCGTGAAATATTATAAAGCTAATGTAGCATAATGAATAATCGTGTTACATAGTGCCACGAGGTATTATATTTTTCTTTTATTCATGTACTATCAAGTATCCTTTTACTACAGGTAATAGGATCGGTAGCAGAATATAATAACCTTAGTAGTGACATATATCCGTTTTATCAACAATCCTGACAGCAAACGTAAATTTGATATAGTACAATCCTTATTATCCTTCTCAAATCATCGCCAATAAGACTGCAATATTGTCTATACATATCCCCGGTGTATCGAGATGAAATATCCCTGTATATTCTAAAAATGTTACATTGGTAATTTATATGTATATTACTTGCTGAAGTAGGATAATTTCTTATTTTGCTTTCATTATTTTCCAGCTAAATACAATTTTATGGCTGGAATTATATCGAACAAAATGGAAGTTTTATGACTTTGTCAATATTTCACTCTGCCGAATAATTGCAAGACGTTTTTGAAGTGCGATAATGCAAACCAGTATTGTTTTCAAACCATAATCTTCCAGAATTTATTAAAAAGTCTGTTATTAGTAATGCTTTATAGTCCGTAAGAACTCAGCTATTTGGAAAGAGAAAAAATTCTTTATACAAGGGATCAAACATAACTTCTGCATACTCTAAATCAGTTTATATATAAAATATAATAACTCGAAAAACATTAAAGGATCTGACTACATGCATCCAATTCTATGGACTTTCATGTCAGTCATATGGACTATTCTGTTCCTTCTCAGCTTTAACATATCTTCAGCAATGCGCTAATAATGGATTATATACAGTCTGTCTTTATTTAAAGAAATCCCTTACAGTAAAGTATCTTTGCTTCTAACATGGACTAAATATCATGCAAAGGACTGGCATCCTTGTTATTATATTGATTCTCATACTTTCCTTTCATCATGATGAGCGATGTATAGTGCCAAAAGTAATAGTTCACATGCCGTTGTGATCAAGATGAATTAATACCTCCGGAATCAGATTAAAGTTCTGCACAGAAATATCATTTATTTAATTATTTGATTTACAAGTTAGTAGAAATCTCAGCAATTATGCTCGCGTTTGAAAGATAGAAACCATTCAGCTTATATAGCTCTGATATGATAACACAAATGGTCGTGTGTCATGGAGGGACGTAGATGCAATTAAATTTTCTCAACGTTTGTCGATCCAACACATCAAAAGAGCCAATAGGTACCTAGAAAACTAAACATTTCCATATGTAAAGTATATATTAATGAACAGGAAAAATTGTAGCAATCTTTTGCATAATGGAATGAGACTATTTGAAATGACGTCACGTTATTTTTGGAAATCATTAGGTAATTAAAGCGTATGATATCAAGCATTTGTAAAGGTCTGCATAGCTGATTATAGCAAAGGTTTAATTTGATTGATAACATTATAATACACTCTGCTCTGTATGATCCGAAAATGATACACGCAGTCGTTTCAAGTTATGCTGTCACCGAATGGCCAGGAAAATAATCACTTCCATGGTAAATAGCACTGCAAAATTATTTTCTACGTTTTCACGATATGCTGTACAATGACTACAGTCTGACGATTCAATGTTATCTAAACTTGCAGATATCTGACCGAAGCTACCAATTAATTGAGACAAGGAAAAGTGTAGCTGAAAATTAAATCAATAAAAAAAAAATAGTCACGATATCATTTATTATCATAGTAAAGATATAGTTCCTAAATGCTTCTCATACGTATTTAATGAACAAATATATAGATTATAGTACATGCTTTTATATAGAGCTCCTACTTTGATTCAGAAAACCAATACCTGGTGGCATACTGCAAGGTGGGTCTAGATTAGACCTGAAGATTATATATATATATATATATATATATATATATATATATATATATATATATATATATATATATATATATATATATATATATATACAGGCGTGTGTGTGTTGTGTGTTTGTGCGTGATTTCAAGAAATAACTAAGAGCTGCTTCCATATGAAACCAGATAAATCCCCCAGGATTTATTTCACTGTCTCCTGATTCATAAAAGAACTAATGACATAAAGAGCTTTTGTCAGCAGATTAATTATAAACATGATTGCAATAGCTTGCAGGTCCAATCCAAATTGCAAATTAGTTTCCAATGTATCAACGGTTAACGCGCGTTTCTTATTATCTTCGACAAATCCACATGGTAATCTACAAAACGATATATATCACAAATCACGTGTGCTTTGTATGCGTACGAACTGATATAGAAAGAAACGGCACAATTAATTAAATGCGCATTTTATGACCGATACTGCTTTTCATTTTCATGGTGACAAAATTGCAAGTTTTACATGTTCAACGTCGTGTTGGACTACAACATAGTTTGTAATGCCATATACAGTCAATACAAATGTATACCAATTTTATAGATAAATTTTAAAGCTCCCCATCACGATCCAGGCCCTCATCAAAGACCAATGCACACACACACACACACACACACACAAATACACACACACACCGTCATCCCAGTAACTGCATGATTTCATTCTATCAATTCACATACTAACTGTTCGTAATTACAGTCAATTCATTAAAAGTCAGTTTGGGATTAACACTGATGCTTATGATTTATTGATATATAATAACAACATATATTATCATCTGATATATCCTTGGAACTCAAACTGATTGCTTGAAACGTTTAGAACTAATAGCTCTTTCAGCGCTTAATGATTTCATTCACCGTACCGTTAGTTGTGTTTAATTCTTTCACTTTGTATTTTAGGGAAATAAATTATATTTTTAAATTATGCAAAATTTCTTGGTGTTTTACTATTTATGTTTCTTATTATAAAGCCAGAGTAGTACAGAGTTTGTTTCACACTTAGAATGGCTTTGTCGTTTAGGCCCAAAATCTTATATACATACATACATATATATATATATATATATATATATATATATATATATATATATATATATATATATATATATATATATATATATATATATATATATATATATATATACAAATATATATATACACAAATATTTATATATACACAAATATATATATATACACAAATATATATATATATATATATATATATATATATATATATATATATATATATATATATATATATATATATCCAGACAATCCCAAAGTAGGTAAAATCATCGCAAACCACTGGCTAACCGTGCAATCGTCAGACATACTAAACCTAATACTTTCGAACAAACCTGTAGTAGCTAACCGAAGACCAAAAAACCTAAAGGACATCATAGTCAGGGCAAAGCTAACGCCAATCGCTAGTCAAAATCAACCTAGTCAATCTGGACCCTGTGGCGATAAAAGATGCAAAACCTGTCAACATATGATAGAGACCAAGACATCCACTAGCACAGTGACTAAAGAAAAACTAAACATACATGGTCCAAACAAAACGTGCAAAACAGAAAATGTGATTTATCTCATCACATGTAAGATCTGTGGCCTTCAGTACGTCGGAGAAACTGAAAGCTACACAAAAGGATAAACCTTCATAGATCTGATTGGATGACAAAAAAGCTGTACAGAAACCCGGTCGCAGAACACTTTTCCTCCCGTGGCCACACTTTCAGTGATATAATACTTATCGCTATTGCTAACAACCACAACTGGAGTTCCGAAACCAGGAAGGAAAAGGAATCATAATGGATACGCCGCCTTAGAACATTGAAACCAAGCGGTCTAAACCAAGAAGACTAGAAAATGAAAATTATGCACTAGTAGAATTAAACATTTTCTGAATCTTCTTATTATCCTTCAATTTTTACTATACGAATAACCGATATAGAATCAAATATCCGGTATATAATATGCGTTACATATGTACAAAAAGTAAAAATAGATGTCGCTTTAGCTTGTAGACTTTTAGGGAATTATAAAACGTTTTCAGTTTCCGCAACTAGTCTATAAAAGCTGGTTGTATTTATAGTTTTAGCACATGTGAAGACAGCCATGTAGAGGTTTACAAACACAATGTTTTTGTGTTTATTTGTTTGTCGTATATATGTTTTGTATTTGCCTTTGAAAAAGACTCATTAAGAGTCGAACGCGCTTAGGCTAGTTAGTTATTAGTTTCGTACTGTTCGTCGTCAGTTTATTGCATCTATTTTAATTAATCCCTGACACACGTTATCCCTTGGTGGATCCAGTACGCTTGAAAGGGTTGTTATTCGCCATATGATTTGTATTCTTTTTGAAAATTTGATCTTTTATTTTTTCCTCTTTACGAAGAAATTGATGAAAATTTGATCATCTCTCCGTATCGGTCATGAATAAACTAACGCACTTCCCTTTCCGGAATAATTATTGGATATGACGTCATTGGAGTCACTGTACACGCTGACATTGTTGATAATACAGTCAAGCTGTACTTGAATGTTTAAATTATGTCGACTGTCAATGATGACAGTGATGTGGATGACGATCCAGAAGTAGAATATTTCATTAACATCCAACATTATATGTATGAACCAGTGACAAATTCGCGTGACATATTTGTACAGGAATCGTTAGGTTCTGACAATGACGATGATTTGGAGTATCCTCGCCTTGGTGTAGAAGAAGCACAGTTGCTCTAAAACGCAAATTGGTAAATAATCTTAGTCTGAACAAATCTGCAAATATTTTTTATTAACTCTCTTTAATTTTAAATACCAAACATAATAGCAGTACAAAATCTAATTCAATAAACTGGGTAGGGAGAGGGCTATAATTTGGTACCCATCACGATTGTTTTCACAATTCATATTTTTTGTTTTATTTATTCTTCTTCTTTCTCTTCAATTTATTTTAAGCCAAAACACTTTAATATTACAGATCAGAGTTTTTCTTGCCAGTTTGGGGTTGCGGGAAATTAGTTTTTACTTTCTATAGCATGGATTAATCCAAGTTATTAATATGGACTTGTACATTTCATAATTGGATGAATACTTGTCAAAGAAATATGCATTTAAAATATCAAACAGGCGACAGTTTTTCAAATAATTTTAGCCTTTTGTCCACACAAGTGTTTGTGTAGTAAATGTGTTTCAATGTCCAACCAAGAATGGAATATTTGTTTTCAATCTCAGTGGCTCTTGGAAGAGAAAATGTGTGTGTGTGTTTGTGTGTCAGAGAGAGAGAGAGAGAGCACATGTTACACCCCCACCTCTTCCAAGGCTTCATAAACCAATCTGTTAAAAATAAAGAACATGTACCCATGTGTACAGTGATTGAATTGGTGTGAAATTATGTGTAATAACTATAGTATTCATTAACTTTTTTTGCCCTTTCAGAGTCTACCGACACTTAGCATATAGACGATTTTTCCGCGGGATGTGGAAGATACTTGGTAAAAGAAATATACAAAATATTACCATCATGTGTAGTGAGCACGATTCGCAAGACCTCATCTGAAACCTTCACAGGATTCATGTATTCTCGCTTCTGACTGACGAATCTAAAAACTTATGATAGATCTAGAAATGTGTGTTAATACATGTGTATTGTGGCAAAATAAAATATCAGAAGCTACTGAGGTTTTAAACTTTATTGGCTGAAATTACACGTTCAGGTATTGAAACGTTGACGGTGCTCCTGAATTATTGAGCACATATCATGAAAACCAAATTCTTTATGTATGAAGAGGCTACATCTGGTGGTGGATGGTTCATTTTGTGGACCCTAGCTTCATGCGCTGTGCGGTAATTTCTGTAGAATTCTCGCCGCATTACAACATCCTCCATCAGTTTTTTTATTTACTGTTACGTATATGTGATTAAATTGCTTTGGAAATGTGAAGAAAAACAATATTTGTTCGGAACTGCTATTATTCACACAATTCAGAGCTGCGCGTTGAAACATCGCTTCTACCTGACACTGAATATAAATATGCCTGTTGTACGGGAATCGTCTCAAATGACGTCACATACTCCTTGTATGAAAGGGAGATAACAACTTCGGGGGTAGGTTCTTTCCATTTGATCTCGGAATTCAGCACCGCATTTATCATTAAATGTTTGTGCAAATACAATAAATGCAAAGAAAAAGAATCCGGATAAATTATATGCACACAATACTACATATCCTTCTATTTACAATAAAATTTTGCAGGTCAAGGATTTTGTCCCCTTTAAGGTTGTCGTAAGATAAAGCAAGGCCGACAATTTATAATAACATCAAATAAAAGTTGAACAGCACTACTTGTGTCTCATGTATCGTATTTACAAGAGAACGCAGTTTGTTCAATTACTCTACAAGTACCAAACACATCAGTAACTGATTTTGTACTGACACGATGGATCTTGAGAAACCTTCCCACAACCCATCATCCTTTTCAGGAATTGATCCTTTGACAAGAGATGGACTTGTAGATTTTGGGAAAACATAACTCAAGGGTTTACCAAAAAAGACCCAAAATAAGAAATGAATTCGGTTAACTGAAAATAATTTCAATAGTGGATCAGAGATATAATTTTCTATATATTTTTTAGAAAGGTTTTGATAGCTGTTTTATTTAGAAAGGTAATCATAGCTTTAAAATTAATGCAATTTCAAAACAAAACTTCACGCATTTTGCCTTGCCTTTCATTTTATTCTGGGATGGGAGACTGGTGATGCTGCTTTTGCCTGTTGCTTTCATAGCTAAATTTGCATGGGAAAATCGCTTATTTAACGGAGAAAAACTTTAAACTGTTTATCAACTCACATGGTCTTTTAAGAATTTGCGAAAAGTACAACAATTGCAATGGACATATTTAGAAACTTCTAATTCATATTACATCATGATCACATCCCCTTTGCCTGACTCTACCTCCGCCAATTATCAATAATAATATATTCGATAATCAAAGTCAAACAGGCTTTGAGACGTCCTAATGTAAATAATTTTGATATTGAGCCAGCACATTGTAGCCTGTTATGTCATGATGCTGTATTCCACTGCCACAACAATTGCATGTTTGTTAAAGATGTGGATGCATTGAAATTCTTCCAATCCTGACGCTGACTGTTGATAACTTTTACTACCTTTATTTTTATTCTTTTTGGAGAAAAAAATTAATAAAATTGATTGTGAGCCTTGCAAATGAGTATTTTCAAAAAGAAAACAATAAACTCAGAACAGCGTTCCTGTTCAAAGAATCCACTGCCAAATATGGCTGCTGACAAAAATATTGACTACATACAAAATATCAGTTACTATTTCTTTTGCGGTGTATGTAAACACTGTACAGATGTTTTACAACTGAAAATATGCAGTAAATTAACTATTTTCGAGTGAAACACATTATAGATAATTATGATTTATTTAGATAAAAGTTTACTTCCTATTCTATTATTTGTAATTTTTGTAACTTTTCGTAAGATGGTAGCCATTTTACCATTTATTCCAACACAACAAGTTAAACAGACAAAACTCTTTGTAGGTTTGTTCGTATGTCACATATTATACACGAGCTAAAGTAAGGGGACGTAACGATCTGTGACTAATGGAATATATAATAGCAACACACTAAAATACTTGGAGTTAAATATCGGGAGCCTAGAAGAAATAGACAACATAATTTGAAATAATCATAGTCTTAGCGATCTTTTAGGAGAGAATGTGTCCATAATTCTTCACGGCATAACATAGTATCAATAAGTGCTTCCCCATGGCACTAGGGCTAGTCTAGCCATTCTCAGTTTAGGTTACAATGGGATGCGAGGGAAATCTATGATATAGTCATTACCTCTCAGGAAGACTGCTTACAGACTTTTGTCATATAATGCCAGATTCGATCAATAATTTCAGATATAACGGTAAACTAATTTGGTTGCAGATCGAAATCATTTTTGTACAAATTTTAATGGTTTTTAATTACAATGAATTACTAACATTGGATGATAAACAAAACCAATCAGAAAAGTTTAGAAAGGCAACAAAGATATGCAGTATGGATTGGAGTTGAATCTATATGGATAGGAGAAATCTCCAGCTTTCGTCTCTCATCCTACAACAACACATAATAACTGAATATAATTATCTAGGACTGTGTCATGTACCTGTTTTATATATGACCATAATTAAACATTGTCACACATGAAAAGGTTTATATGCGTAGATCTCACATGTTGCAAAGCCTTTTAGTGATAATGATAATACATATATAAGCTTATTTAGAAATCTTAATAAAAGATTTATTTAAATAATTTTAAAACTTACCTCTTTAATATTCGTTGATCTTGCTAGCACCACAATTTATTTAAAATCGTTGAAATAAAAGAAGTTTTAATAAGTTAGATTAAAATCAAACCTGCTATAGTGTTGTAAAGTTCAGAAACTTAACTGCTTCCACGTTTAGCCAATCAGCTCATCTGCTATGATGTGGATAACTTGATTGATTCTAACTCATAACGCTACTCAACAAAGCTCTTGATGGCATAGGTATCTCAGACATATTTCATCAAAATAGTATTCAACATCCCGAAATTAAACATATCCTATCAGATCGAAGATCGCCTCAATGCGCATGTTGCCCTGAAAATAAATATCATCCAATGTAATCGCAGTTGTATCCTGTTTTTAGTTTGATTAAAAGATGGTACGATAAGTAATCTCAAAATTACGGTAAGAAGATCTATCAAGATTAATTCATTAGTATATTTTTATCCAACGCACCCAATATCCCAAAGACACTAGTCAATATTCAACAAATCATCAAATTCAAAGAATAAATATGGTTTCCATTGAGCTGAACAGCTTAGAGCATCGTATGCAGGATACCCTGATCATTACGTGTACATGTGACACATTATCGACCTTGATCAAGATATATCTCTGGCTGGATCAAAATAGAATCTTAAATATGGCTTCCAGAGTTATAATAATTTCCACCAATCATATTCAGTATCAACTCCTTGTTAGATTTGGATCTCATTATATATCATCGTCAGACAAGATTTAGGGAAGATAAGCATAAATCTCAAAGTTAACGTCCCAATGTTGCCGTTACGTGCCAAATCAAATAATAATGATATAAGTACAAATTTTAGTATAGTCAAAGCTGGAGCAGACACGAATCCATCAGAATGACAACAAGGCCATCTAATGTATTACATTATCTTCATGTTATCAGGCTTTGATCACGATGATTGCTGAAAACTTTGTAGATTGTGATGACTTAAGTCACTTTTGCACGCATGATCCAAATCGGCTCCGAAATGTAGACTCCAGAATGATTACAAGCAAATATTTATGGATCGACGACGGCCAGCACATGACAGAAGCTTGGTATACCACTGCGAACAGACTTCATCACTTTAAGTCATTCTCGTTAATCAACGGACAGAGCCCTAATGATAATTGGTATCTTCTACTCATTTGAATACACTTGCTCGATATTATATACATCTAATCAGTGATTATTATATTTGATTAAGCAGCACGTATGACAAGACTATTATCCTGATATTTTCTTTGATCTATTTTGGCTATTTATGTGAACATTTAAAAGACATTACGTGTGGCATATTGAATCACATTCTTTTATAACCAAATTAAATGCTAATCTGCTACCTTCTTCCTCAGACATATAAGTTACAAAAAGTATATTTTTTGCATATGAGTAACTTTTATCTGTTAAGCCTGTAGTATAACCATTGATTTGTTTCTCACACTTCACTTTTGGTTCCCATAATATGGTAAGAAAATTCATAGATTTGTAAGCTTTTTAGCAGTGAGAAACAAGATGTTAAGGTTGCTACGAAGATGCTATCTGTTAGCATGAAAATGACTAATTCGTTCTACCCTCAAAAGATGTGTGTCTTATGAAGAACACTAATTTCCATAATTCGTGACCATGTTAAACAAGGTCTAAAAATGCTTACCGTCAAATGTGCTGACAGCAAAAAAATGTCCGTTAGAGCTTTATTTATTTAAAATAGTTTAGGATCTAGATATTACGGTATTTGAAATATGTTTTATTTTTTTATTGGGAGATCAACTTGAAATCAAGAAAAAAAATATCAGTCGTAAGATCAATACACATTCATATTTCTATCGACAACATATTTGGATTTATGCCAAATATGTTTCACCTCAAAGTCTTGAAATTATTTCTAAAACCACATTATCCAAAAATCTTGAGATTTATAATAGAATCACTTAACAAATAAATAAGGGATCTAACTAAGAACTGTATCACAAACAAATAGGTAACAGTTACAAAACAATTTAGTTCCAGAAATCTATATCAAGTAGACGGGTAATCAATCCCAGAGATCTGTCCTCAGCAAAACTTGAGACTGCTCCCAAAGATTTATTTCTTCAGAGACATGGGAGTCAATCCCCAAAAGAAGTATTCACATATAAATGGGATTGATCTGGGAAAGTGATATGAGATAAGTTGTCATCATTCCCACAATATTTTACCTATCAAATTTGGCATTCATTTCCAACATGTAATGATTGCATACTTAGAATCCTTCTTAAATTAATAAATATCGCATAATATCATGTAATATGTATAATCTTTATTGCAACTAACCCAAAAGGGATGGTAAGAATGCCGATAATGTTACAAAACATATATCAAAGTTATTAATGACGAAGGAACATTTTATTGAAAACTTCAAGTATAAGTGAGGATTTAAGCGTCCATCCCCCTTTGGTTGCATTTGTTTTTAGATTTTCCATGAATAAAACAAGGTCGCTTGAGATTACGTTAAGATTTTCAAAATAGTCATAGGAACTAGATCTTGGGAAAATTTTAATTTAAAATTTTAATTGCAACTTTCATCCAAACAAACTGTTTAGGGATTCTAAAAGTATTTCGATGCATCTTTATACCCAATGGCTTGAATTTTCAATCTTTTAAGTTTCTAACAAATATTCTTGAAGTGTTTATCAGTTTTATATCTCATTAGATCTGTTAAAGTACATCTAATTCAATATTGATCACGAACTGAATGAGACTAATGAATGACTCCGAATGATTAAATATGTTACGTTGTCTGGAATTGCTTTGTGCTTCTGTCGTCAAGTCACAATATCGATAAAGAAAATCATTAAAACTACATTAATTGAAATGACAAAGACGATCTTTACATATATCGATATAATGACTTTGATCCAAACAGTATTCTCATGTAGTCTATTTTTGCGATATAAACCTGTAATTTGTGGAAATATGTGTTCCATATCAAGTGAGAAGATGCTATATATTTCCCTCCATATCATATACATAGCAAATCGGCATCTTTAATGTCATCAATATACATGTTTGTTTTCTCGAGTTAACTGTGTAATTTATTTTAAGTTTTAATTATTCAGTGAATATATACCAATATGAAATATAATCAATACGTAAATATGTTTTATGATAATAGATTAAGATTTTGTTAAGGTGTAATTTGTAGTTGTTGCTATGTGAACACAAAGCGAGAAAACTTCAGTATACAAAAATGGACAATTTCCCGTATCTTTGATAGCAATATGAAAACAAAGAAGGCATATACCAAGCTTGTCATTACAAAGAAGTGCAGTAGTTCAATGAATGTGACCATAATATGAGAATGAAGTTTAATTTGATTCCGTTGTTTCTGTTTTTTAATTTTTTCTTTGTATTTTCTTCCAAAGAGGTGTTGCTTTATTTGACAATCCTTCTAAATTTAGAAACGACACAGATAAATCTTCGTTTCCATTATGTCTGGCAAAGGTTTTGTGAATACTGAATTTATTTGTAATACAGAATTTTAATATCAAATAGGTGCTAACATGTTCTTTGCACGAATTTCAAGACTGTTCTAAATAAATCAGTAGAAGCGAGCTTTCCAAGGCATTCTTCTATGATGGTAAATGCTAGCATAAACTTATCTTGATGCGACTGCAATTATGTCCTTGCCAAAAGCAGACCTGTATCCTGATTACAATATACGGTTGTCGACATTAAATAACTTGCCATAAATTAGAAATGTTTATTTAATACAATTTTGATACATATTTCGTGTTTAACACTACATCAGCACAAACATGTTTGCCAAGTAAAAGCGAGGTCTTAAAATGCTAATAATCATTTTCTATAAAACTGCTAATAACTAAGACAAATAGCTAAAGCTAACAAGTATCTAGTCAGTAAATACAAAGAACATAATTTAAACAAAACAAATCAGGTCCATTTTAAAACACAAGCCGGAAATATCAACGTGTCCATTACTTCCACCCATATAAATATTAAAACAAACGTTTTGTAAAGACGTAAAAGCAAAAGCCATGTTTTAGGCTGTGAAGATTTAGAACTACTAATTGGTCACATTAAGTATTAGTATCCGCTTACTTAAATATTTTGTTATGTGTATTTATTAAGATTACTTACGTATCTACCATATTGCTGACAGACAGAAAATGACTAGACGAAAATACATCACATAAAGCTAGTGCCGGATGTCTTGTATCAGCGTTCCTTTTTCCTTCTGTAGCATCGTTACAAAGTTTTTGAACAAACCAATTAACATTGATCAAAAGAGATTGATATGACTCTCACACAATCAAGTTGCTACTCAATCTATTCAGTACTATTTGAAAAATGTTGTTATCACTTTGTCATTTTCATTACAGTGCAAGAGACCTTATAAGAAAGTGATACTATCCAATGTTATTTTAATCTCTTATATGTCATTTCCTAGTTCCATATACTACGATTAGTTTATGCAAAGGGGCAACCTCAAATATGATACAATCATAATAAACAATATTATGCAATAGCTTCTAGAAAATAAATTGTTGATATTATGTGAATCATTTGGAAGTAGTTAAGTGTCCCTATTTATTCCCAGGCAATAGGGAGACAGTATTATTTATTTCTTTCGCCAAGGAATGATACCTTTTATAATTAAAATTTTAAATATTTCATGCTGACATCTGCTGTAGACAATTGTGCTCTTTCATGCGGCAATCGAGTCAATGTAATTCAAAATATGCAATAATTGTCACCTGAAGAAATAAGCTCTGGCTGTGCATATCGATTAGCCCAGATATATAGAATCAAGATAAACTAGTACATTATGTATAAAATATGCTACTATGCAAACGCCATAACATGTTGCTAATAATCAAAAGTATTCGTGACGTGGGGTCTTAGCATAATAAATATTGGATCAATACACATTACTGTTGTCCCAATTTATTTAAAAAGCCGTATATAGAAAGTATCGTAAACGGAAATTTGATTGACCTTGTTCCAAAGACTCGTTTATTGGATGGGTGAGTTTAAATTTAAACGTTAAAAAAGACAAGAGTATTGCATTATTTCGTACGTCATTTGGGTCCGTTCAGCTTGAAAATGTTATCTTCGTGTGAGGAAGTAATATTTGTTTTCCCATAGCAACTTTATTAAAAACAAATACTCCATTATCTGTTTTAAACTGTGGATGTCTCATTTACATTTTGCTTGCTCACTTTACATTTTGCTTGGTACTATATATTTAAACAAACTTTTACCTTGACCTTTGTAATGCAGTACATCATGGATAAAGAATTTTGCAGTACATGACTATCGCAAGCAGAGGCGTACACAGCGCTAACATATTTTATTAAGGCATTCTTATGTAGAGTTTCAACAAAAAGTAATAATTGTTCACGCATTGATATGTGGCCAAGACTGCGTCATCTAGGAATAAAGAGAGCAACAAAATACAAACAAAATTTCGGTGTTTATTTGCTGCAACAAAATATAATTGAAACGTCGCCTTGAAGCTTACCTTCATACATATTATTATTAACACCTCATTTACCGTCTGTTTAGAGGATAAATAAAGCTTGCACAAACTCTGTTAAAACTGTGTGCATAACACTGTCATATGAGATAAAAAAGGTTGATCTCGAAATCAACATATTTTATGATCTGATTGACACTCGACGAGGGAAATATGTCATAAATGTAGTATCATATCTACTAGATAGCGTGCCCAGTACAATGAAGTTACAATTTAATGAATTGTCAATCACATGCATTTTATGAACATAAAATAATTGCAAAAGATAAATTAAATATGTGCAACATAACATTTGACTCTAGTTAGAAAATATGTATTTTGTTTTGATGTCAAATGACACATTGATATTTGCTACAGGTTAATGAGGAAAACATCTGAAAGAAAATAATATCACACAATAGTCAAATATAAACCATACTTTTGACTTCCAGGCCGAAACTCCAGTTCGATTATTTATAATCGGGGCTTTAGATTTTATGTTTTATATGTTATTCTAACGCGACTTTAATAACTTATTACTAGAGATTTTTCTCAGTTGTAATTGTTTTATGTTTGCATGCGAGACATGTCATGGTCTTTTTTCCGATACAATAACACTGCTGGCATAAAGTGATTGTCTGTATAACTATATTCTTGACTACAGCTGATTGTGATATTAGAGGTTTTTGTAATTATTTCTGAGGGGGGTGTACGATTAGTCCAGATCAAACAGAGGAATATGTAAGAGATGGACATTTATTGAAGAGTAATTGATGGTTAGTCTTGTGCATATATGATATGTCTTAAATATGTTATTAAGTACAGAAACGTATGCAGTACTCACTTCTGAATCCATGTTAGTAAATATATCAGTTCAGTTGAAAACCTTTCATTTCCATGATCTTAATGTGGTCATTATCTTCGTTCATTTCTTCCTTTTGCTGAGATACATAATAACTACACGCAATATTATAGTGATTACAAACAAGACGGAATAGAAAACAGTTTTCCCTAGCTTGGAATGCTCAAAACCGGACGTTAAATCTATATTTATATTTATATCATGCATTTATGGATTTTTACATAAAAGAACGCATCTATAAACATTGGTTTCAAACGCCGATTCCTCCATAAAAAATGGACTCTGATTCTTCATGGAAATACTTTAAATTTAATTTGACCACAGTAAGTTGATTAAAATTGTTGGTCCTGAGAGCATTTTATGATTCCATCCTGACATGATAATCTACTAAAATATCTTCATTTTCATCCTGCATTTTGCATATTCAATAAGAGGTTGTAATAACATGAAATATATCTGTCCCGAAATTCTTACGAATCAAGATTCTTTGCCATTGTCATAATATAACATGTAATTCATATGACATATTTAGACTAATTAATTGCACCCATATAGTGTCATATAGCAATGTTATGTCTTAATGGAATCTCCAGTGTTCTGCCATCATCTTTGAGTTGTTTCGGTTAGAAATAGTAACTGTTTGCGTATTTACCCATCTAGGAATTCTGCCAAATCTATTTGTCCTAATTGGAGTGCTTATAAGAATGCTTTCTAAAGCACTTAACCTAATCTGCCGACAGTATATAAATGTTTTGGTATAATTTCAACATATATCACATATTTTGAGTTCTGAGGTGACTTTAATGATTCGCTAAACCTTCTCCTTCTAAAAATAAGCTTTGACTTCTAAAGTTCGGATTGTTAATATCTGTTATTTAATTCAAACGGCTTACCCTAGTACAGCAATGTTATTTCAATAGCTTTTCTTTACAAATCAGCATTTGAATAGTACTTATATGACAACAAATTTGTGTCTCACAATCACTTTTGTGTCCTTTGACAATTGTGATAGTCTTTCATATATACTAGTTGTGTCATCCACAACAGATACGTTGATATCTTTGAATGAGATAAAGTTTACAATTTATCTTTTTGTTCAATTGTATGAGTCATTAATATCGATTTAGACTGCAGCCATCATTGAGTTAATTGCATTCGTCATTAACGCAGAATTTTACTGCATCCATCATCCTGGATTAAATTGCCTGTCTACAATTACACGTGAAGGCATTCAGCTTCGCTATTGCAACAACACGATTTGAACATGTTTTTGAAAACAACCAACGTATTAACGTATTTTTTGTATGTCGGACGGTATACCTGTATCCTGAACACTACTAAAGAGTTAGATGTAACAATGTGACAGCCCGAATACACATGATGAATTTGAAAAAATAGGAGCATTATGACCTGGGCTGTCGCCTAGCTACAACAATTGAAACAGAATTGAACCTTTGTACAATTCAAGCTGTTCTCAATATCAGCTTGTATGGACTCTATACACTCTACACACATAAACAAACAAACACACACACACATTGGATGGGAATTTGCGTAAGCCATTTAATTTTGCTACTGAAACAGTACTACTAAAATAAGTAATGTTTTATTATCTAACATTAATAGACCACTAGACTCATCATTTAAAATAGAATGCAATCTCAATTCAAATATTTGATCACAACATTCCACCTGAAAACAATTATTGTAACAAATATTAAAACATATTATGGATTCCTGAAAATACTAATTTAAAAACAGTAACCATCCCTTTTCTCTCTTGAATATAAATTATAAAGAATATTAATTTGTCGTTATACCATTTATTTCATGAAACCTTAACAAGTAAGTTCCAATCATTGAAATGTATGCCTTTGAAACCTTACTATTGAAAAAAATGGTAGAGCAAAATCACGAAACACAAGCAGTATACTAATATGTCTACATTTCTTCAGCGATATATGTGTATGTCTCATTAAAGGAAAATCAATAGTTGATTGTCTGAAGGTATCATTCCAAACTGTACTGTCTTTTTATCATAAGATATCTTTGTAAAGTCTGGTCCTGGAAGACTTTGTACATAACTGTGATATATATGGTATATGCATGTATATTTAACGGACAATAATTGTCACATCACACAAATTGATAGCCGATACAATTAACGCAGCCACATGTGTATATATATATATATATATATATATATATATATATATATATATATATATATATATATATATATATATATACTTTAACATGTACAGGTTGGGAATAAAAATTTTCATATTGACTTGCAAATCTCGAGGCTGGCGTTTGCAAGGATTGAATACTAACACTGTGTAGACAGGTATCGATCGATCAATGGAAGCTCTTATGTAGATGTGCCTTTAAGGACTATAAATAAAGAAGCTTGGACAATGTTAGTGATGAATACAAACATTCAAAAGCTGTATATATAATTGCATTATAGGCCGGCTCTCTACAGCAACTTGTTTAACAGAATCCAATAGACATGACTGTTCATGATCAAATTGAGACCCAGTTTAGTAGATGTGTAAGTGATGGAAGACAAATACATCAGAGTAGTTAAGGTGAACAACACATGCATGTTGACATGATAATCTGATGGCCACTGATACTTTCCATAGCATTTGAGCCCTATATATCATGTCACATATTGTGAACAACTGCCAACTGACAGAGGTCCCCGATGCAATGTAGGTTATGCACCTTGTTGATGATATCGCTGCTAAATGACAGAACGTGTGCTGCACACGATAGATAGATAGATACATAGATAGATAGATGAAAGGATAGATGGATGGATGTGTTGGAAGACAAATACATCAGAGCAGTTAGGGTGAACAACACATGCGTGTTGACATGATATTCTGATGGCCACTGATACTTTCCATAGCATTTGAGCCCTATGTATCATGTCACACATTGTGAACAACTGCCAACTGACAGATGTCCCCGATGCAATGTAGGTTATGCACCTAGTTGATGATATCGCTGCTAAATGACAGAACGTGTGCTGCACACGATAGATAGATGAATGGATGGATAGATGGATGGATGTGTTGGAAGACAAATACATCAGAGCAGTTAGGGTGAACACCACATGCATGTTGACATGATAATCTGATGGCGATAGGCCACTGATACTTCCATAGCATTTGAGCCCTATATATCATGTCACACATTGTGAACAACTGCCAACTGACAGAGGACCCCAATGCAATGTAGGTTATGCATCTTGTTGATGATATCGCTGATAAATGACCGAACGTGTGCTGCACACGATAGATAGATGAATGGATGGATGGATAGATAGATAGACAAATAGATAGATAGATAAACATTTAGCTGCACATTGCTTTTTCCTTAAGAAATTAGTTTCAACATTAAAAAACGAAGCTGATAGAAAGGAACATGTCTACAAAGATGCATGAATATTCTTAATGCAAAAAAAACGCTTTCAGATCAACAACACTATTTCAATGAAGCTAGCTTAATAGAGACAATGTTTGGTCGTTGTATTAGATATGCTTTCTGATTTTGGCAATGAAAGTGTAATGGTTAAGACTAAAAGCAAATATTTCTTTAGTATCGTCCTTTTGAGATAATGATATACTGATACCTCAAATCGACATGTACATGTTATAGGTTAATAGTGTACATGTGATAATTATCTGCAAGTGTTGTTCAATAAGGTTTAATATTCTATATGCTAACGTAATTTCAAGATTATAACAAAGATATTGTTCTATCCTCGTCCATTTAAATGGCTTATTATAAAATATATATAATGCTATAAAATATACATGGCATCATAAGTGTTATCTAAAAGATAACATAAACAAAGTTTAAAGCATGTGCCTTTACTTTCAGTAATTTGCAACAATGTTTGAAAGTCTTGCAAGTTTATGAAAGACAGAAGATTGACGTCAACTTTTTCCATTTCAACGATTCATTCATAAATCCCAGGTTCATGCAGTGGGTTATAATGAAGTGTTTTAGAACGATCTTTTATTGATGTAAATTCTACCTCTGTTCTTGACGAAATGGTTGTTCGTTGATCATCTTAAGTTCATTTCATCTTCAAGTTGTACTGTAAAGATGAATATAAAGTCATTTACATCAAAAATTTAGTTTATGCCTTCCTCACAGGTGCTAAAAGTTTTAGTAGAACTTATTTCATTGCTGCAATCGATAAATACAACAATACTTTTTATTACTAACAAATTTGACCATACTATAATTCAATACAAAATTTAAACCACAAACTTATTATCTTGTAGTAAACAGATTGCTGTTTTGTTAAAATCACTGACTATTACCACTCTCTGAAAACTGCATTACACTTGTGGCATTCCCTACAAATCTATAATTTAAAAATAAATTTCAAATCATTTCGTGTTTTGATGATATACAATACAGAATTCTCAATGTGGTCTACGAAGTCAAGAATAGTTTAGTTTTTAATGCGAGTTTGTGCGAGTCGTGTTTAGTCTTTTGTGTTCATAAAGATACTATTTTGAAATCTGAAGGCATATTTATTATGGTTTTATTTACAGTTTTTAAAATATTTGTTAGAAACAAAGTGAGCAGTTCTTGGAGTTGATCGCGCATTTTTAAATAAATTACTGGTTTAGTGTACTATTGGAATCCCTTTTAAAAAAAACTTTACCAATAACTTTAAGACAGAAGTTACGTTTCAGAACCAATATTAGAAATAGTCCTAACGTATGTGTACAACGTAGGTACAATCATTCAATGTGAGCGTTTCAAAATCAGTATGTCATCCATTTTTATCCAATGTTTGACGATTGTCTTTCTATTTTAATGTCGTGAATTTACATTTACTGCTGACGAAATTGTGAACATACATCCCGTCCCTTTTTGTCATCAATGCACCCAATCCCACCACTCACATCCCCTTTAACACGAGGTTTGTACTGTTGATATATATTAAAGAAACTAATGTCACCGAAAGTACTAAATTATCTTTTACGATTCAATATACTATAGAGTTTACCTGTTTAGTGGTTCATTTACTTTTTCTTACATGAGATAAAATATTATCAAAACAGATATAGGTATGAATATTTTCGTTGTATTAACCCTCACTGTTAATGCTGACCCAGCATCGATTTTTGTTCTCGACATTCATACTATTTGCCTGTACAGAAATGTTACATTTTCAATGTGCTGACAAAGCCACATTAACACGGATTATTTCTGACTCGATAAACTGATTCTACTTTTATTGCTTTCTGATAAGAAAATATAGCATCGACCAATGGCAATGTGTGCTCAAATATATCATATGATGCAGTTACAATAGCAATTGGTTCTTTTCACTTCTCCAAGCATATCTTATTGCTGTAAACAATAAAGCTGATTATAGAACACCTGTTACCTTAAATTAGACTTTTTACCAAGTCTATGATAGGAATACATTCCTGGATAAAAAAGTAAGTCTGTTCCATTGGAAGTACGCTCTGACCGAGTTACGAGATACCTCCTCTCCTTTACTGAAGTTTTGTTTGTTTCATTTTAAAACTGGTCTTCTGTTAATCCATTCTTTTCAACTCTCATTAGTACTAAATAAAAACTGAATTAAAAATGTATTTAAATAAAATAAAAGTTGGCACGTATACTATTATCTTTAAAACAATTTTACTCAGAATGCAGAGTTTCGTGTCAGTTCTTCGCAATCCTTGAGGACACCGATTACGTCACTACACTTTAGTCTCTATCGTTCAATCTCAGTTTGTACTCTAGATTTCCCTTTTTTACGTGTTATGTCAATCGGTCACTTAATCCACTTTCAGAAGGAAACTAATGTCCTCAACATATGGGTCTACTTCGTTTTAACTTCACTAGCAAATTTCTTAGGATGATGGATATAAAAGTAAGGTGTTGATTTCACTGGATTATGTATATATAAGGCAGTGGACGTCTCATAATAATAGATGACAAATTACTTTGTTCTTATGATATTATGAATAAATTAAAAAAACGTAAGCAAACTAAGTTGACTTTTTTATAATTTGAAGATATTCATACCAAAATTATCGGAGGTTCTAATATAGAATAAATGTTTAAAAATCGCAGACGTGGAAAAAAAGTTGCCCACCCATTTAATTTATAATAACTACAAACTATGTGCCTGTTCTGCATCTCGAAGGTAAACAATGTATCTAAAGATATTGACGTGAAGGTATAGATAAGCTAACTAGACCTTTCAATTTATATGTTCATAAAATCATGGATACTTGCAGATTGTATAGGATTACACTGTGTAAGTTAATGTTTTTCCCTGATATACAGTAGTATGTTAACGCTTATATTGGAAACATGTCATTAATTTCACATTTTGTTCTTGGAGAATTTCAGGAATATTTACCATCTGAAAAAGATAAAAGTTTACTACACTGATTAGTATTATTTATGTTATACTTTTATGACTCATTCTGCTGGGAAATTAACGTTATGTTCTTGATTACTTGCCTTACAGCATTCTGTATTTTACTTAACAGAATATTAATGTAAGGCCAGAGTTTAATTATACATTAAAACCACGGCCAACAATTGATATAAACAACCAATGATCCTAAACATTAAAATAAATTATGGGACATGCATTTGATAAATTATATATTACCATTATGGAATTATATAAGCTTTAAAATCTCCCAAGTATCAAAACTATATTAATAGTTGTTTCTTCCGATATATGGTAATATATTTCTTGACAGTCTCAAACTTTTAAATTTTAAATGCATAACGAATGACAAAGATAGAAATTGGTTATTAGCATAAGTTTATTATATGACCTAACAGGTCACCTTGTATCAAACACTGAGCCATAACTAACTTCATAAACGATTATTGGACCATTTAGAAATCTCATTAATGAAATGGCGTGTTAAGGCAAGGATGTCGATTTAATTTTAGTGCCACATATCTGGCATATCATGTAATGGTGCAACTGTTCGTATTATTGGGTGCACAACAAAAGATATTAAACTAAATCCATATTATGTCAACAAAGAACATTTCTTACGATCGATAAATAGACGTACTCACTGTCCCTACAGGACCTTCCTGGTAAAAGCAATCAATCAATTATTTTCTCTCTAATAGTGTTATTTCTCTGGAGCGGATTAGACAAGAATTATTCTACTTTTTCCAATAGGCATTTCTTCCTTGGAGTTGTAACACAAATGGAAAAATGTAATGTTTTCTTAAAAATCGATTAGCAGCAAATGAGCCTTTGCACACCGTCAGAAATCTAGAGGTTATATCCTTTGCTGATAATCAACAACCGAGTTACGTGTTCTCTAAACAATTTTCATTACAAGGTCTTTCTCTTCAGTGCATATTATATATAGAAGATATGGTTAGAAAGAATTACAATAAACTTATTCAGTAGATAATCATTAGAGTAATGTTTTGACAATTATTACATAAGAAAGGATAATTAAAAAGTTGAAACGATAAAATTTGCTTAACTTGCTTCTGAATAGGATATGATTAGAATATTTTTACATATATTATATTAGTTTTATTACCAATTAGAATATTCGACATATATTGTATTAGTTTTATTATCAGCTCTAAGCTGATGCCTTATATATGAACTGCACTTTTAATTTCCATGAACAGAAGCAATGAAACAGTAGCAAAATTATAAATTCGCCTATTGGTCATTTCACGGTTGCAATGGAGTTACTGATCGTAGCGTTTAAAATTACCTTCCTTAGTTCCAATGCGCATGCCCACAAAAAATTTCCAGTTCCGCATAGTTCGGAATCTTAGCTGTACTACAGATCCTTATTCTTAAACCATTGAATAAATATATCTGTCTAATATCTTTTGTTCATACTAGGGGAATAATTATAGACATTACATCAGATAAATAGATTCGGTGTCCATACTTTCATTATATCCTATAATTGAATAATATTTGCTGTCCATACTTAAATGATATCAAATAACTAATTTAGCTGTACTGTTCATATTTATATTATACCAGATAATATATATTCATAATCCATAATTTCAGATACATTTGTAGGAACATTTCATTTTGCTCTCCGATTTAAAACATTTATTGCTTATTTTTGGCTGCATAACTTTAACAACAAATCATCTCAATAATTTGCAATTTTCATACGTAGATATGTTCTTCTTTCTCATTTATTTTCTCAAGGCTAATAGTTCGTTTATAACACGAATTAAGAACGTTATAACACGAATTCGATAAGAAAATTATAGCACGAATTCGACACGTCAACTGATCTGTAATGTTGAATATTTTAGGTTAGAAATATTGTTAAATTGAAACACAATATATTAATGTATTCGGAGGAACTTAACAAAACAATAATTACCTTATATTTATAAATATAAAGGAATTTTATTAATGCAGATGGAATATTTATATTTTGGTGTAAATATCGAAAAATATTTAGATTAATTAACATGCTCAATGACGTTTTTTATTCGTTTCATTTTCTTTTTGGAGGTGAAGGAGGGAGAATTCTCACATATTTAAGCAATCAAAAAATTATTTAACCTATACACGTATTTTTTTTGCCTTGTACAGTCAAATATAGCCAGGCATTCATTCAACCTAATATTTAATTATTTAAAGTTCTCGCTGGTTTTCTGAAAACTTGAAACATCAAGCATCGGACGTTGCATGCAATAACTTTCATCATGATTTTTCTTTGCCTATGCTGACACGTTGTAATAACTCTCGAATTTCTGGAGTCTGTAAACAACATGTCTGATTGCCACCAACAAATTCATCTGAAACAGCGTTCCTAAATTTAGGGTAATTCTTTTTGACTTTTCATGCATCAAATATGTAAGTTTTTAACGAAAAAATTATTTCACAGATTCCGTCCTATTAGTTTGGTTCGCCTTTTAAATCAATATTGATCCACGATAACGGATATAAAATTGAAGATAGGATAATTTATAAAAGATACTGTTTGTAAGAACATGCTATTCAAGTTAATAATAAATGAATAGTCATAAGGGTTATAAATACATAGAGTGTCTAATATCAACATTTCTCCAAATTGTATACTCTCAAGATTCCAACCGTTCAAGGAAATAAAAATTAAAATAATCATCAAAGAGACTCGTACGTGCGCCTGTCTGTTCAGGCGTGGATGACATTTGTGCATTTTTAAAAAATATATTTTTCGTAGATACAACTCGTTATTTCATGAAAGATATAATGAAATGCAACAGTCTAAATCGATTATATATATATATATATATATATATATATATATATATATATATATATATATATATATATATATACTGCATAGAATTGTTTTATTCATTTTAATTTAATCATGGTAATAAAACTTTACATATCCGGTAGAGAAATGTCAGGTGTTAACTGGCCGAGTTTCTTTGGCGGAAATGGAGATGCGATTTTGTTTGTAGAGAAAATTACACAGCATGTACAGTGATCATTCATGAGATTTAAGCTAATTGGTGACAATTTGTTTCATTTTTTTAATTAGCTTACTGTTGGCAATTTACGAAATCGTGGTATTATCCTCGCAATATAATCACTACCTGCCTACGACATGTAATTTATAAACACTACAGTCAGTCGAATTAAAATTTGTAGTGAATTATATACATAAAAAGAAATTTTAAGAAGTTAGATTTTTCTCTTCTTTCAACCTCTATGTATTGTAATTATTAAAGCTGTAATAAACATATTTTCATAATTCTTTAAGCGAGATAAATTGCAGTAAAAAACAACATTTTACGCAGCGATACACCTTCGCGCAATCAACTAATACAAACTAGAGTATGAGGTTTTGAAATGGGCAAAGAACATTTACTTGAAAGCTGAAAATAGCGCAAATTACTGAAAACAAAGGATGAAAAAATAATTGATCAAATATTGATTGAATTTCTTTCTAAGATAATGATATCATGCTTGCGTAATATGAAAAGTCTGTCACATGTTCTTGATCTACATCTGCCATCTTTATTGAATGACCTATCCAGAAGTGAGTTGCACTGAGACGCCCTCTGGTGTCTTCCAGGGATATCATAAACCTGAAATGGTCTATAGGTTAATAAGCGTGGATGAAGGTGAAATTCTACGCTAAATGAGTCAGCGTTTAACATGGCAAATATTATTATAGGGGTAAAAGTAGTATCATCCAAATATACATCTTAGAATACTAGATGTCCTTAGCCGGTGCCATCGCTGTGGGTCAGACCTAAGCCGATAGTGAAGAGACCGCAGAATGGAAAAGAGCATAGAAGTATTCCAAAATCGGACAGATCCAAGCAAGAAAGTGAACAGAACTTAAAAGAGTTGAGTGGCAATCTTGAATGCAAAATCATCAAGATGTCTTTGCACCTCGTTATATGTTGAAAGCATATCCTCAAGACGCTTGTTGAGTTCTGATTTCCTATATGGTCAATAAATTAGAATGTGTGATCATCAATGGTATTTAGATACCGCTTTCATCGAAGGATTTGTTGGACACAATTTATTGCCAGAAATGTAGTCAAAAATTTGCCAGTCGTGAACAACATATTTATTGCGGAGAGACGTTATCATTGTTGAGTTTCCAAACCATGTATGCCTGTAGGACAAACAACCAAATTTATTGCTAGGCTTTCAAGCAAACTTTTTTCAGGCAGTCCATCTTCTTACGATTAACATTGTTGAAGCAAGTCTATGAACTTTAAAGTGCTTGCAAATCACATTTGTTAAGATTGTGATCCACTTGTGTACACACTATTCGAATTAATAACTCCTGAACACGTATTTTTCCAAAAAATAACGTAGTTCCTTCTGCAACTTGAACATCTTCAGAATGATGCCTGCCACACTTGATGTAACACCATTGTGTAATAATTTTTTTTAAAATGTTAACCCATTTATAACGGAAAGTCTTCACCAGCAACAAAGAAGACGTCTATTTTTTACTAAATTGCAATGCAGTTAAAAATGTGACATCATCTAACTCAAAAGTCCAAGAAAGAATAGGAAAGCTATACAGTTTGCTAGCCTTATCCACACAGGAATTATCACAATAATGTCTGTTAGAGACAAACTGCGAATGCTGCCCATAACCAAGCTGATATGTTGCCTACCACCACCCGAAAACACTGGGTATGTTAATGGAGATTGGGATCTCATTCTTAAAACTAAACGTACATTTGGCAAGGGGTATTCATCTAACTAGATAACCAGAAGCGTTTCACAATACTGAAGTATTTCCTAGTCTTTATTTTCCGGTTTATAAATCGGTAGACATGAACAGAAAAGTGTTAAAAGTAACATTTAACTTTCATGAGATACGGGTGACCAGACAAAGAAGACGACATGTACGAGATCAAAATGTTCCTCATCACAGAACTCGTTAAGATGGCTGACGTCGACTGAAAGAAATGAATGTGTTTTGCAAAGGAGACATATCTAGTTGTGATTATTGGACGGTCGCTTTGACCACACGTCAGCTATAAAAGGATGTAATACTCATCGTACTATTAAATACAGCAACCACCTCATCTTCTGAGAGTTATTCTGCTCAAGATCTACAAACGCAACATCTCTATGTGTAGTGTGGACATCGTGTGTACTCAAGTCGTCTTTTATTGAAAACTCTTTATGGCATTTTATGTGCTAGGAGCAGGCATTCCTAATTTGAATTTGCAATAAGGCACAAACAATTGTGGAACATTTTAAACAACAATTCTATTAGTTATCGTCCTCTTAATCATTTCTTTAAATATATTACGGATAGAAACAACTACAGTATGCTCGAGGCCATCACCAGTAATAATTCCTCTAGACTCTAGTCACAACAAAATCATGCGTCGTTCTGAACATTTGTACAATCATTCTCCTGTAACATAGAATAAGTCTTCAGAAACCAGAGCATTCATATAATGTACGTAAGAGCAAACATTTGGATAAGACCTTCTTTGTGGAGTGGTATGGCAGAAATCAACCAGCTCTGGGTATCTATAAACGCAAAATATATTCTGCGTTGATATTATTAACAAGCACGTTCATCATTTACAACTCCAAAACATCTTCGCCTACCAATACTCAGTTTACTACCTACTCCTCAAGCTATTCCTGTTTAGTATTAGCTTATGCTCAACACTGAGCCGCGATGACTGCAGCTGCTCTTAACAAAACAATCGGTTTGGCAAAAGCCCTGCAGAAAGTTGTCCAAAATGTACTAACTAGAGTTCACAAAAATTTTTTAACAGCTTATAATGCATTTTATCTAACGGCAGGTCCATCATCTATGTGCTTATATCTTTTGAAGACATCTATCTTCAAACCACCCTTAATCTCTGCTCTCTTCTGTATGATAGTATGTTTGTAGTAGTGTAGTAGTGTGTTTACAAACACATCGTTACCCTTCCTTTTGTGTGTTAGTGTGTTTGTATATTTGTGTTTGAACGTGTGTATCTAATTCACCCGAATGTGGTTCATATCCTCCTTTTGTGTGATGGTATGCACGATTTTGCAAACGTATGTGGTTCAACACTTCTTAACTTTTCGTTAGATTGAGTGTTTGTGGGTGGGAGGAATGTAACATATGAGTGGGTTGTATTTTCTGCGTATTGGAATGTAAAGGCATGTGCAGAATTGTTGATAAAAAAACCTTTAAAATTACATTTTACTGTGTCCCAATAAACCGTCAAACCTTTTACCCTGAACCATTTTCACGTAATATTTTCCATTATGTCTATACAAAATATTTTCCCCATAAAGCCCACAGCCTCTATAATAATAGTCCCTTGTTAAAATTATAGACGTTGTTCTCATACTGACCTCAGCATCTTAACCCTTTGACAGCTTTCTGAATATCCTATTATTTGCCACAATTCAATAATTTCAGTGATGTGGTTGTGTGAATGCAAACTAACTTCGATTGTCTCTTTTGTTACATTTCGCTATAGAAATTTGGTGATCACCTTGTAGTGCTGACTTTTAAATGATGATTTATTGAAACGTTGCTACATAAATAACTGTTTCAATTTTTCTTTAGTTTTTTCTATATTTCTGAGATGGCTAACAAATAGCGCCGATAGTAATATGTATGAAAAGGCATAGTATTTTTGAGTGACATTAATCTGTTTTTATTTGGAACTTAACATCCTTAAAGTTCAGCATGACAAAGGGAAATTATCAACGTATTCGATCATATGGCGGATCAGTCGTTATAAGATACTCTAGCCTGATCTGTCCAATGGATACAGCAAAATGTCAATTTGTATCGTCCATCAAGAATTTTAGTACGCCATATGATTATATATTCTTTTTATTGTTCATATGACATCTTCATAGGCACTTTGTGATGACCTAAACATATGGAACCAATAGAAGGAACTGCACGTTTATCATTATTGCTGCGAGCTCATGGACATGTTCTGTTTCAATAAACTGGAAGGCTGAGCAGATTAGAGCCAGGAATGACGTGTTAATGTTTAAAAGAAGTGCAATAATGTAAGGTCAGATTCAAGTTTGATTTTCCTCCTATCTGTGGGAATGAAAACGTATATAATAAAGTCAATTCAGGTTCAGCTTTTTACATCTATTCTAATAGCAATTGCAGAAGACTCTATTCCCAAGACCTCTACCAACTGTAAAAGAATCTTAAAACCTTGGGTCACTAAGGAATGTACGGAAGCCATTAGACTACGTCGAAGAGCATTAAACAAATTTAATAATCATCCGACGCCCGAAAACTTAACTGTATATCGCATTGCCAGAGCCAAAGCTCGTCGCACAATCAGGGAAAGTAAACGAGCATCATGGAAGAAATATGTTTCGTCTTTAAACTCTCGTTCCTCTGTTCAGAAGGTTTGGGATACTGTACGCAAAATAAACGGAAAGAACAAACAAAACCCTCTCCGACAACTGCAACTAAACAATAACAACTTTAATTCAAAACGTGACATTGCAAATACTCTTGCTGACAGTTTCTCCAAAAATTCATCATCATCTAATTATACCGAAGCCTTCCAAAAACTTAAAGCTCAAAAAGAAAAGTCACGTTTAAAATTCACATCCAAGAACTCGGAAAATTATAATCAGTTGTTCTCATTATCAGAGCTTAGGGAGGCTTTAGATAAGGCCCATGATACATCCACTGGGCCTGATGAAATACATTACCAGTTTTTGAAACACCTTCCAGAACCATCATTAAAAACTCTTTTAAAACTCTTCAATGATGTATGGATTATTGGTAATGTACCCAAAAACTGGAAAGAAGCAATTGTAATACCAGTTCCCAAACCCGGTAAAGATAGCGAAGACCCCAACAGCTACCGACCAATTGCACTGACAAGCTGTGTGTGCAAAACAATGGAACGAATGATCAATTCTCGACTACTCTGGTACTTAGAAGCTAACAATTTAATATCTCCTTTCCAAAGTGGCTTTCGATATGGACGGAGTACTAATGATCATCTAGTTAGACTAGAAACATTCATTCGTGATACCTTTATCAAAAAAGAACATTTAGTAGCGGTATTTTTTGATTTATAAAAGGCCTATGACACAACATGGAAGTACGGGATACTAAAAGACCTGCACGATCTGGGTCTCAAAGGCCGTCTGCCCTCATTTATCTCTAATTTTCTCTCTGACAGGGAATTCAAAGTTCGAGTGGGCTCTACCCTCTCCGATACACACCAGCAAGAGATGGGTGTGCCCCAGGGCAGTATTTTATCTGTGACGCTTTTTAACATCAAAATCAATAGTATCACCAAATGCTTAGCTCCCGGTGTTAACTGCTCATTATATGTTGATGATTTTTTAATTTGTTATCGCTCAAAACACATGCATACAATTGAGAGGCAACTACAGCAAAATATCAATAAGATTCAAAGTTGGGCCAGTAATAACGGTTTCAAATTTTCAAAATCAAAAACAGTATGCATGCATTTTTGTCAGTTGCGAAGACATCATGATAACCCTAAACTCACGCTGGATGGAACACTTATTCCAGTTGTTGAGGAAACAAAATTCTTGGGTGTTCTTTTTGACAAAAAGCTGACATTCATACCACACATTAAGAATTTGAAAGCTAAATGCTTAAAAGCCTTAAATTTGATTAAAGTAATTGCTCACACTGATTGGGGTGCTGATAAAAAAGTCCTCCTTAATTTGTATAGAACATTTATCCGTTCCATCTTAGACTATGGATGCATTGTTTATGGTTCAGCTAGGAAGTCTTATTTGAAAATGCTTGACCCAATTCATCATCAGGGAATAAGACTTGCTCTAGGAGCATTTAAGACATCTCCGTGTGAAAGCCTTCTCGCGGAAGCGAATGAACCACCTTTATCGCATCGCAGAGAAATGCTTTCTGCACATTATGCTCTTAAATTACGATCCAACCCTCTGAACCCAGCTTTTTCGGCCGTTTTTCATCCAAATTACAAAGCTTTATACGTAAATAAACCAAATGCTATACCTTCATTTGGTATTAGAATATCATCCTGCTTTGACCAAATCAAATGTAATCTATCTTTAATCCAGAAAACTTTTGTCTCGAAAACACCACCTTGGCTCATTAAGCAACCCCAAGTGAATTTTACGTTACACGATCGGAAAAAATCTGAGACAAACCCTATCCTATTCTTGAATTCTTATCATGATCTACTCAATGAATTTACACATTATGCTAGATTTTATACTGATGGATCAAAGGTTGCTGATAAGGCTGCTGCAGCCTTCGTCAGTGGCAAACACATAACCAAAGAGCGTTTGCCAAATGATGCATCCATATTTACAGCGGAAATCAGAGCAATAGACCTTGCTCTGACATTTATCGAAACTAATCATATTCTAAATAGTATTATCTTCTGTGACTCATTATCAGTGCTTCAGGCGCTACACAATATCAAACTAGATAATCCACTATTGGTGAATGTTTTGATAAAAAACTCTGAACTTAGTGCCTCATGCAATATAGTATACTGTTGGCTACCTAGCCATATTGGTATTAGAGGTAACGAAGAAGCAGACCGGGCTGCTAAGATGGCCCTATCTTTAGAACCATCGGATTTTAAATTACCATATTCTGATTTTAAACCTTGTATCAAAAAGTATCTACGTCAAAAGTGGCAGGTATCATGGGATGATGCAATCAATAACAAACTTCATGCCATCAAACCAATCTTGGGAGAATGGACTCCTTCCTACAGAACTATTCGTAGGGAGGAGGTTGTCATTGCAAGAATCAGAATCGGTCATACATACATTACCCACTCACACATACTAAAAGGTGAAGATCCACCAGAGTGCGTTCCTTGCAATGTACCATTTACTGTTGAACACTTTATGACCACGTGTTCCGACCTGCAACCTACGCGTGATAAATACTATAATGTACACGACATGCAGGAACTTTTTGATACTATTCAAATCACTAGTATTTTAGAGTTCCTAAAGGAAGTAAATCTTTATTTTAAACTGTAACTTTTTATGACCTTACCCAAACTAATTTTTAACTAATACCAATACCAACTATTATTTACATCTTTTCATCAAGATACATCATTTACATCTCCCGTTGATCGGGAACCAATATCTTTAACTGTTACCAACATTTACCATTTTATATTTATCTACTATGGATTTTTTACTATATCGCTGGTCAATATTGAACTTTTTTTACAAATATGACCTACTGTATGGCGCTAAATAGCCTAAAAGTGCTGGTGCGCCGTTAAAATTCAATCAATCAATTCAGGTTATGTATTGTGCAATCGATTTTCCAATTTTGGAGAGAAAAAATGCAATAAATATGTCAGCATTCTATGTCGTCCAAAAATATGTTATAATTAAGGAGTAATCTATCAAATATTTACATTTTGTTTAAAGTCTTCAGACATTTTCTTCATGACTAGCAAGGACAATAACTTTAATGTACGTTATTATTTTCCGTGTTTTTTTTCCAGACAATAACTTGCGTATAACAGGCTACTCAAACATATTCTGAGGAACTGGTGCGAATTTGAAAGCAATATAGTAAAAGTCACATAATACTATCATTGATTTAATAAATAATTATCAGTACACTTTAATAATATATTTTTAATAATTACAATGCGTGTGTCTTCTAATCTACATCAACAGCCATAAGTATATATCAGTTAGGGAACATTTTAACAAGGTATATAACACTAGCCTTACTAGTGTAAAGTATGTGTGTGTTTGTATATATATATATATATATATATATATATATATATATATATATATATATATATATATATATATATATATATATATATATATATATATATAGAGAGAGAGAGAGAGAGAGAGAGAGAGAGAGAGAGAGAGAGAGAGAGAGAAAGAGAGAGAGGAGATTTACATTCATGTTAGCAGACATTATCTTTACACGGGCCTTGCAATTGGCTCAAGGTATTAGTCATTGGAATCAACACCAATAGGTAAGGACCCTACATCGGATACTGTAGTCATTCATCATTCTGTAGAGACTATAATAGGAGAATAAAGCCATAGCAAACACTTCGCTGCTGCTTGGAAATAAAAAATAATTGGCACATATTCTCTTAATGTATGTATGAAAATATGTGTTATGTATGTATGTATATGTATGTATGTATGTATGTGTATATAAATATATATATATATATATATATATATATATATATATATATATATATATATATATATATATATATATATATATATATGTACCTAGGTAGGTAGGTAAGTATGGATGAGTGGATGGATAAATGGATGGTTGTACACATGTACATAGTATTTTCTGTACCAACATGTCTTGAAACATGTGCTTTTAATACCGCACCAAAAAGTCAGGTGCTAATTTCAGTAATTAGAGTTCCAATTTTAGACTGTTAAAGGACTAAAATTTCATCAATAAAATAATGTCTCTTTTGTCAGTTACAGCTAGGACAAGCTCTCAAAAAATATTTTTCCTAAACAATATCTTACATTATTAACCAATCAGGCCAGCCAAAACCATATCTGTTATATTTAATGTTCAGCCATTTCTAGGCTGGTACCCATTTTTACATACAATTAGTACCGTGTGTCCTCCAGTAATCTTTTCGCACATAGCTCATATACGACACAAATGTACCTGATAGCACAATCTAATGATTCACCGTCATTCTGTATTTCCACTCGTCATATTATAATGTCATTTCTGTGATTTTTCAAGACTACCTGAAATCGATAGCATATGTATGGCATAAACAAAATCCATGCCATAAGATAATGTATCACGATCTTGACTTGTCTAACATATTGGTGTGGAATAAATTAACCTCTTGTAACATCTATAGTTGTGAATTTTCGTGTTTTTTCGTGAATACAAATTTATAGGGAATGGCACAAGAAAAGAAACGTCTTCGTAAGTAACCTATGATTTTGTAAATGATTATTCATTTGTATTGCATGTCAGTCATTGGAAATCTATGGTCAAGGATTATAGTTATGTCTTGATATCATTCTGGAAGAATTATTAAAATACTTCATCAAAATTACAAAAAAATTTATTCACTTTATTAACTACATTATTTTGTGCACTTTCTGAATTAATTCAAAATCAGTCTTAGTAGAATATCAGGGCATTAAAGACCAATGTTCAGGACGTTCTAGATTACTGACATTTAAGGCCATTCTAGCGTAATGATACATAAGGTCATTTTAGACTTTAGGAACCCAATATCATCCTAATATGCTTTTGGACTTGTTATATGACATTTAGAATTATTTGTGATTTATATCACAATACTGCAACTGTCTATTACATATTTGATTTGTCTATTTAATATTGCTCTATTTGTTCTTTCCCGTCCTTTTTGTTCATACTTGACGATCTAGTCTTAACATTAAATGAGGGGCCCGTCTGGGATATAGTAAGCTTAAAATATTACAAAGATATTAAAACTGTCCATTAAATTGAATTTTCTTTTCAACATTTATTCTTCAAGGTGAAGATATTAATTTCACATCATTGATACGCCTTTAGTGAAATCAGCAAACATCCATAAACTTATCTAATGAAGTGGAAAGGGATAGCTAGAGACTATGAAAAAGGACGAGGTGCTTGAGTCTGACAGGCATTTTGATTTTGCTTACAAGAAAACATCTTTTAAGAAAAGACACAAAAGATTAAGAAGCTAGTTTGTTTCAGCATTTAGCAGGAAAGAAAATTTTAGATGATTGTGCTTTACGTTTGAATAGTGTGCCCATTTCTGGCGGTGATTGTAAATTAAAGGACAGGCATTCTGATTTTGCTTACAAGAAAACATCTTTTAAGAAAAGACACAAAAGATTAAGAAGCTAGTTTGTTTCAGCATTTAGCAGGAAAGAAAATTTTAGATGATTGTGCTTTACGTTTGAATAGTGTGCCCATTTCTGGCGGTGATTGTAAATTAAAGGACAGGCATTCTGATTTTGCTTACAAGAAAACATCTTTTAAGAAAAGACACAAAAGATTAAGAAGCTAGTTTGTTTCAGCATTTAGCAGGAAAGAAAATTTTAGATGATTGTGCTTTACGTTTGAATAGTGTGCCCATTTCTGGCGGTGATTGTAAATTAAAGGACAGGCATTCTGATTTTGCTTACAAGAAAACATCTTTTAAGAAAAGACACAAAAGATTAAGAAGCTAGTTTGTTTCAGCATTTAGCAGGAAAGAAAATTTTAGATGATTGTGCTTTACGTTTGAATAGTGTACCCATTTCTGGCGGTGATTGTAAATTATAGGTATTACTATTAAAAATCAAGATGTGCTTGGAATTAACAAGGCTCCAACATCAGACAGACAGTATGGAAATGCGAATTCAGAAATAAAATTGCAACTAATGTGAGAGACAGAGATAATAGAGAAAAATACCAATTCAGCTGAGGGAAAATTAAAAGCAAATGCAGAAAGAAAGACAATGGTGGAAATGCAAATTCAGATAGACAAAACAACCAAGGAGGTGCAGAGGAAGAAAGATGAGAGGGAAAGATAGATGCAGAGAGCGATATAAAGATGAGAGGGAAAGATGCAGAAAGAAAGAGGGAGAGAGTAGGAAGAAACAAAAGCAAAACTCATTATAGATTGAATGAAATAGAACTTGCATACATGGCAAGCTTTCATCACCACTACCCCTTTTTCGCACAAAGTTCAGGTTTTATTATTATCACAAATATTAGATTAGTACCCTCTTTACAAGAAAAAGAAGCATATAAATACTTGTCCAGCTTGAGCAAATTGTAAACTTATAACGTTGAAGAGAGCATTGGACTTTATTATTATGTATTGGCAAAGATCACGACGTGCACACTTCAATGAGGGTACTACTAACGTGCTGATTATGATGTGGTTAAGGAATGTATCTTTGCCGGTTATATGTAATTGCCTCTGGCAGACTAATTAAAGTTTAGAATACTAGAAAGCAAAATGGGCAAACGCATGTGGAATTTGTAAGGGGGAAACGAGAAATTATTTGGTACATGTTAGTAAGCCATCAAGGTTGATAATGTCTGTATTAACCCCAGCCAGCTAATGCCTAACGTTCAAAACTTGCATAGTTATGACAAGCCCCATTTTGATTAACCAAAGTTGATAAACCATCTTAAAAGCAGCGTTTTGGAAAATAATTATACAAGTACGTCCAATCCTAATCTGGCATAACATACGTCCAAACATATATTGGTCAAGTTAATGATCTTGCATTCAAAGCAATACATTGGTTGGGTAAAAAACGGCTCGGATTTTTCAGCATTTATTAGTGAAACCATTGTTATGTTAAAAATATGTAATTAAATTGCTTGTGTGCTTGTTTTAAATTCATTTTTATTTTATTTTTGTTTCCTTATATTTTATTGTAGTGATAATTTTCATTGGATTTGAATCTCTTTTCAGAAAATTCACTTGACCTAATTAGAACGTAACAGTTACTTTATCACTATTTTTAGCCGACCTTGGGTCGCAAATTCTGAAGCACTAAGTGTAAATGATTGGCTATTCCTAAAGTCATGTCTACCCCACGTGTTACTCATATTGTAAACAGCATTTTATAATTCAATTCTAGCGCGAGTATCTGAATTTTTAGATAGGGCTATTATAAGCTACATGACAAATAGCATTTATTTATTGCGATGTTCAAGTTACAAATCGCGCAGCCTGTCACGTAAACTACCATGTCATGTAAAATCGAGACTTGAAACATCCAATTGGTATTAAATTTATTCAATATTAAAATAATACCTTTAGGAGCTCAGATGTATTTTGTGTTGTTACCATTTGAGTTATTTGTTATTTGAGAATAATTTATATTCTCTGTACCTTTTCATCAAAGAATTGGACAAACACATTCAGTGGAACTTGTTTGGACTTCTAAAGCAGGAATATTATTCTTGATTCACAACATTCAACTAGGAACTGTTGTCATCACTTCAACGACCTCATCTGATCTCATCGCCCTTCATGTTTAAACTTTCTCGAGATTCGAACCTGGATTCAATTAGAACTTTTAGTGATAGGACTTATGTTTTTCAATTCTATGACTAAGTTTTGGATTATTTTCATAAAACCGTAAGTCATATTTCATATGTAACTCTGCTTTCTAGAGAAGTAAATTATTTTTGTTTAAATTTACAAAGCTTGTTTACTTCACTTCACTTTTTTCTTTTTTTACATTTGTACGAGCCTACACGTAACAATTAAATATTAATGGACACGGGCTTTTCAGGGTCTTTTATTTTCAGTTACATAACCTTCGTCTGAGATAAATGCTTCTAGTGACGTTTTTATTCCTGGAGCAGACTTCGGCTTTGTTAGTGTACTTGTCAGCATTACATCAAACGTTGCATCAGGAATCAGGACAAATAACTGTTGGAGCCGTGACTTAATTACCAATTGAGGATGTTCATTTATTTCCTTTTAATTGACAAGACTTTTTGCTTCAATAATCTTATTGTTTAGAGAGAAATCTTAAATGTATATCCAGTATTATGACACAATGTTTTTGAGAATAAATCTGATGAGGAAAATAATCCTTTAGCTGCAATATGTATTGGTTAGTATATTAATGAGGTGGATTTTGCTCTTATATTGATCAGTCGAGATGTATTAATGACAGTGATCTTCTCTGTACTTGGCAATCTCTGTACCCTAATGAAGGTGACAAACGACATTCGCTCTTTGATGAACAGGAACAAGAGCCTAAGATCTTGTTTGCTCTAAAGGGGCTATAAAATAAAACTATCCAAGACTAAGTTTGTTATTTCCTGATTGGTCAATGAGCTAATAAATTGTCGTTCCGAGGTCCAATCGACAGGAAAATCTTCGACTAAATATCACAAGATATTGAATCGTTTATATTGGACGAAAATTAAAAATGATTTTTATAAATACTGTAGATTTTGTTACGCCTGTTCCTGCATTACACAAAACATGTAGCAGAATAATTGAAGACGTGTTTTACCTAAGATTAAGTCAGGCAATAAAAATATGTTTACCACATGATCCTGAAAGTAAATAAGTTAAAACATTTTTTTAATAAACTTGGAATGATGAAACAGTAACAACTTTGACAGATAAATATGTTTTTAAAAAGTTCGTTGCTTGAGTGATCGCGGTTAATAACTAATTACATTTAGTTGAACCTGTTCCATGCAATGAGTACAAAAATGATGCAATAAAATTAGACAGCATTGGAATTCAGAAATATTAAACAGATCAGGAAAGTGAAAATTGCACATCAACCTAGAAAAGAAGTGAAGTAAAGTATCTAACTAGTGAATAGGGGCACTTGTTTTCATTTGTTGCAAAACAGTCAATACAATCTACCATGTTGCTGAGATTGTAAATTCTACACCTACGAAAGATCCTCCTTACAGATTACATCCTCTCAAAGAGGATTGTTTGATAAAATAAATCAAAGTTTGCAAAGCACTCTCATATTCATCGATGTTATTAATCTTCAATTTTCTGATTTATTAAATACTCCTCAGCTTCTGTCTAATGGTACCTTCTTACTTATTTGGATAAGGTAATTAGCTTTGTTCTGTTCGAAGCATATTGCAGTATGAGTAAATAGCGTATGGCAATAACAAGGGCATTCAAAAGCAAGATATAAAACCAAATTTATATCCTGTTTTTACTGCTATCAAAATGTCACAGTACCACTTTTGTTGGCATGTACCAATTTAAGTGGCTACTTTCCGTTTGGAAAGTTAAAAATATTCGTTTAAAAACATTTTATATGCTGTTATAACTGCTGGTAGATTGACTGGAGCTGAATTGATTTTTTGAAGGTATCCGTGTGAACATATTTACTTTGTTAATGAGGGTTCTATACAAAAACCATTTAAACATTATACTTCCTTTAAGATTATGTAGGCAATCAATATGTTAAATGTATACATTTATCTTCAATATTCTAATTAAAGTCATATTTCCTGGACAACACACTTCTCAATAGATATACATCTTTTACTTTCTTGAATGTTTTGGTTATAGGAACTTGAAAATGCTAAGGAAGAGAAACAAGACGTTAGTATGATTCATTCTGATAAGTAAAAGAGGTTATTTGTTTGGGTTTTTGTAGTAGTAGTAGTAGTAGTAGTAGTAGTAGTAGTAGTAGTAGTAGTAGTAGTAATACACATATGTGGATGTCATTACATTACGAATCTGACAAATAGAGTTGAGTTCAATTTCCAACCATGGAGCCTGCATGTAATTAATAAGGAGAGCTATTTCATACACATGTAGGAAAAACAAATCTATTAAACATAAGTGTACACTTAATGACATCTAAAAATACAAAACAAAATAGATTTTGTAGTTTCAAGGAACTTCCAAGTGCAGAAATGTTTTGTAAACTTGTAATGCCATGAACAATTGCTTGTCAATGGTATTTTTAGCACATACATCAACAGTCAATTCTTAGAAAAAGATGTCCGTAAATAAAAGCGTTCTATGTCTAGATCAGATCAGAATTTATATCGTGTCCAAAACGCTTTTCTTTTCTTCTTTTGTTTTTTTTTCTCTTAATATATTCGTTTTTGTTCCAAGATAAATGGAATACTGAAAAGACCTAACAAAGCAGATATTGATCATGATGGAATGATTGACTGAAGTACACGGAAAGCTGTTAATGCAATTACTAGATATAAGGTCTATAAACAGGGTTGCAATACCTATCAATATTTTTAATTTATCTAACGATCTAGAGAAAACAAACGAATAAAATATATAAAACATTGTGTTTGTAAAACTCTACATGGCTGTTTCGACATGTAGAGTTTTACAAACACGATGTTTTCAATGTTTTTTGTGTTAACAAGAAATATTGTCTATTTATGCCATGTGAAAAAAAACGGATTATTTTCTGCTAAATTAATTTTGTAACAGCTTGTAATTTTGTGGATATTCCAATGTCTGCTATCAGCAGTATTGCATCATGTAGGTAGACCCATTTTTGACTCTACATCATTTGTGCCTCTGTATCCGTCTGACGATACTAATCTATTGGTAACAAAAGCACGAACAAATCTCATTTTATTCAACTGAAACTACTTATATTATATGTTCTGTGTCTGTAAATTGGTATATGTATATTTAATAAAGTAACAATCTCTTTGGACACAATTACAGTTCTAAATTAAATTTACAAAGCATTCTCTGTGGATGCTGGCTGAAGATTGTTCTATGTTAATTTCAACTACCAAGTATTATCATGAAATCTCTATATTAAAATATGATCATAAAAATAATCTAATAATTAATGAAAGTTCAACAAAAGTAAATATGAATTAATAATGAACTTTTATATTGAATGTGAGAATACTTGCCAGTAATTTCCCAAGGGGCGGATGTTCTTACCGTGGTTTAGCAAGGATTTTCCTAGACCCGTTATACTAACCACTATTTAGAACTTATGTCACGCTGAAAAATGGCGTTAAATGCAAAGATTCAACAACTATATATATATATATATATATATATATATATATATATATATATATATATATATATATATATATATATATATATATATATATATATATATATATGGAGAGAGAGATAGAGAGAGAGCATACGCATGTGTCCGTAAACCAGCGACTCATTGACGAAATGCTTTCATACTTTTCAATTTTCACATGTGATTATATATATATATATATATATATATATATATATATATATATATATATATATATATATATATATATATATATATATATATATATATATATATATATGTGTATGTATATATATATGTATATATATATATATATATATATATATGAAAAAATGTAACATCGTCATGCACATGCCATACAACGCTTGAATGTACACGTCAGCAACAAAAATGAGCACATTGTAACCTGAAACAAACTGCTTTACATTTCAATCATACAAATTAACCTTTACAGAGCAAGGCTTCTCATACCAAATATCAGCGCTTTAAACTTGGGAAGCTCTGTGCTACAGTAAATTATAGTTTTGGTATTTGTTTTGACCACAAAGAGGGTCCGATTAGGCAAATTCAACACACGAAGTTATAGCATAAAATCGATTTCTAAAAATTGTTGGCAAGCTAGTAAAGGGAAAACATTCTTAATAGAGAGAGGTAAAAGGCGCTGAGTTAAATTTCTTCAACAATAAAATTAGTTCCATGTCTGAAAGGTAATTATGTATCCACTTATGTGTTCTACCTATCAATGTGCTCGTTTTTCTTGCTTAAAAGTATATATTCTATACATACATACATACATACATACATACATACATACATACATACATACATACATACATACATACATACATACATACATACATACATACATACATACATACATACATACATACATACATACATACATACATACATACATACATACATACATACATACATCAGTTTTAAATGGCTTCAAATTAAGCTACAATATGCATGCGAAATTGCCTATATAATCAACATGATTAACAACTCAGGGTAAACCCAAGTTGGATGATAAAGTTAAAAGACACAAGATACAAAAAGCGGCAGTTGCTAGATCTTCCCACTCCATTATTACGTAACATTTCTACCTTACATCTTGATATTGTTTCATTTCATGATCCTTTATGTTTCCTTCATTGTTTGTTTACCCTCAGTCCTTGAGAGATTTCTTGACCATTTACAGTGCGACACAAGTGAAGGTAAAAATCTCTAAGAAACATTGACTGAAAATAACACAAAGGCAATGATTTTAAAATCTGATCTGACAGAAAAAGATGATGCTAATTATAATACATTTCATGGTCACAAAGTTTCCAAAATAAATGCATTTGCAAATTATCAAATTTTAAAATACATTTTATATTCACCTATAAATGTTACCATGTAATAGATTAACTATTTATAAAGTCCGGTTTATTTCGAATGGACCTATTAAGAGAAACATTATCGATTGCAAAGACAATAACTATATAAATGTGTATCTGATTGTCCTTTTTGTGAGAATACTTTAAATTAGCTTAAACAATTTCGCAAAAGCGATACAAATCCTATAAGCTTTGTATTTTACCCAAGTTCTCAAGCAGAATCAGAAATCTTTTAACATCCTGGATAGATTTTCATTTTCTACAGTAATTCCAATCTTAATTTGTATGGAAGTTCTTGTTGAATATCAACATTGTTTTACTATGTTATGTAAAAAAATGTAAACTTATGTAACCATGTTATACGCTCCGGTACGGTATCGTGCAATTTTGCATTCTTTTCTGCCAAAATTAAAGAAAAGGTCTAATTTATTCCAGTCGCACACACAAGCATCAAACCAGTTTTGTTGAGTCATACGATTACTGAAGACGATCGATATACTATATCCTGTCTAATAAACATGCTTTTAGGCCATCGATAATTCCTGGTTAATGTGGTGATTACAGCAGTTAATGACTATCAATTGAGAATTTGCGTCCTTCTTGACCTTAAAATAAATGGAGCAAACGCCTGTATTTCAACAAAATCCTTTCATCTGATAAGACAGAGACGTAAGTATTGCAAATTTACTTACCTTTTGTTTAAAAAAAAAAACACATGCAGTGGAACCTAAAAGTGCCAGGATCACATTTCTGAATATGATCAAAAATGCAGTTGGCTAATCAAATGCCATATCAGGGTCTGTTCGTCTCCAGAGAGACGACGGATCAGGTTGGTAAAGCCTTATTTGTATTCCTTGATTTGTATGTAACACAAAGACATGGGGGACATACAAGTATTAGCAAAATAGTATGATGTGACGTCTTTAGTGCCGTAATCTTTCTATACTGATTGAAGTTTAAAATTTGTCATTTTAGATCATCGCACTAAAGTACTGCAGAAACGTACTTTCGTACAATTGAATAACAGTAATTATGAAGGAATAACAGAGCCTAGGACAGATGTATTCGTTATTTAGAGCAGGTAGAGATGAGGTGGATATTAGTTAATCCTTCATTAAACAGTCAATACCAAAGAAACTCTGTAACCATTCATTAAATGGTTTTCGAATTATATTTGATATTAAAAATAATGCAGCATACATTGCTGTACTTTGGGTTGAAAATTAGTCCCAATTATAAAATGAAAACTATTTCTTTAAATGAACACAAAATATTATTTCCTCAAATTTAAATTTGTTCTACCCAGCGCAAAATTACTTTTATTTGAATTGGATTATATGCTTTCAACAAGCAAACCATTTTAAAATATGCCAAGAAAATCTAGATCGCTGTTTAACTGTAAATAAAACCCCCATTTTCAGGCATCCGAACGAAATAAATCACAGAAGAAAATGTCACTTATGCAAAAGCCACGAGAAACGCTACACATAATTAGTGAGTTGTTTATAAGAAAATGTTTTATTTGGTGTTTTTGTTCTTGGTCCAAATTATTGTTTGCCCTTATTGTATATGAGAAGAAAATGTATCAGTCCGATTTTCATTTTAATTCTCAATATCTTGAATTTTATTTTATTTTCTGAAACTTATTCATGTTCCTTTTTCCATCATGTCCATGTTGTCGATTCATATGTACGTGTGTGTTCGTCTATCGGTCTGTACAAAGGTATGTATGTATTTATGTATGTATGTATGTATGTATGTATGTATGTATGTATGTATGTATGTATGTATGTATGTATGTATGTATGTATGTATGTATGTATGTATGTGTGTGTGTGTGTGTGTGTGTGTGTGTGTATGTGTATGTATGTATGTATGTATGTATGTATGTATGTATGTATGTATGTATGTATGTATGTATGTATGTATGTATGTATGTATATGTGTGTGTGTGTGTGTGTGTGTGTGTGTGTGTATGTATGTATGTATGTATGTATGTATGTATGTATGTATGTATGTATGTATGTATGTATGTATGTATGTATGTATGTATGTATGTATGTATGTATGTATGTATGTATGTATGTATGTATGTATGTATGTATGTATGTGTGTGTGTTTGCGTGCGTGCGTGCGTGCGTAACAAGGGCTCGTACTAATTAACAACAAAAAGTGTGAAAGCCAACAAGCTTTGTAAATTTTAACAAAACAATTTATTTCCCTAGACAACATTGCACAAATTGGTAAATATGAGTTACAGATGGTGAATATAATAAAAATATGATTCTAAGAATAAAAACACTATCAATAAATGATCCTATAGAAATCAAGGTTCGAGTACCTACGATGTACGAATATGGAGTGCGATGATGTCTGATGTAGTCCAATGTATCAATAGCAACAATTTCTCACTTGAATTATAATCTTTGTCTCCGAATAATTCAGGAATAAACTTCCATGAATATCTTTAAGAATTATTTTATAAGAAAATCGACTTGTTGATTGTCCAGGAAAATAAATTATTGAATCCAAAAGTCATACCAAGAATAAAATGTTCTGACAACAAATCAAAATAAATGCATACACCTTGTAAATTGAAGGTTTTTAATGACCCTGTCCAAAGCAATATTAGAATGCGTATTTAATTTCAAAACATCACTTCAAATCTCGCGAAATTTGGTCATGTGGTCTCTTTGTACGCTAAAATTCACACGTAAGCCAATGTCACTCCACTAAAGAAAACAATCATCAAAGGGCTATTTACAAACATTGATCACGTGAAGAAAGTATAACCGTGATGCTGACCAATCATTTTAACTTCCTGTTGATTTAGTAACCAAGGTAAAACGGACTCAATGATAATTCGCAAGTATTACTATTTCGTCTTAATTAAACAACTTTGTGATAAAAATATATCTCACTACTAAAAATAGAGTCCTCATCCGAGAAAAATATTCATTGCAATTAAATACAATGACACAAAAATGATAAAAAAAAGAATTTTAAACCTTACACACAAGCAATTTAATCACACATACATAACAGTATGTATGTATGTATGTATGTATGCATGCATGCAAGCATGCGTGCGTGCTTGCGTATGTATGTATGTATGTATGTATGTATGTATGTATGTATGTATGTATGTATGTATGTATGTATGTATGTATGTATGTATGTATGTATGTATGTATGTATGTATGTATGTACGGTGGTGCTCATTCTTCAAATTTGCCTAACTGGAATTGGATTTTACACACTCAGCTAATTTTGTTATTTTTTCTTTACCTGACGCCTTGAAACATTCAGCTAGCTAGCTAACTTGGTTTGCGTACATGCACAAATAAAATTGTCAGGGAATCAGCTACACGAAACTTATGATGAAACTATTTCCATTCCACTTCACTAATATGGAAGCAGACATACATTGAGCGATTGTATTTTAACTCTGAATCAAATGAAGTTTGTACAAGAAGATAAAACGTCACACAAATATGACTTGGTTGTGTTAATTAGGAAAATTTATCAATCTAAACTGAAGATAACATTATGAAAATATACGCCAGAAATTCTCGTTTTAATGGTTGCTATTGACGCAACGATGCTGTTATGATTGTGGTAAATATGAATGTGCAGTATGAGTTATGTTTGTTGCCAGGGTATTGTGGTCGATTGTTCTTGGATAATACCTCAGAAAAAGAATATAAATTAATTTTTGAGAGTCCCGTGCTTTTCATAAAATTTTAAGAAAAGTCAACAATTTAGAGTGGATGAAACTTGATTGTTCCTTGCATGGGAAGTTGTTTCATTCGTCAGTTAAAAGATCTCTCTCTCTCTCTCTCTCTCTCTCTCTCTCTCTCTCTCTCTCTCTCTCTCTCTCTCTCTCTCTCTCTCTCTCTCTCTCTCTCTCTCTCTCTCTCTCTCTCTCTCTCCTTTTTTAACCTTTTCTTACTTTAATCTGGGCAATAGAAACAGTAGTCTTGTTTAGAATGATAGCTAGTTACGCTGGTTCTCTAACTCTAACCTCTGGTAAAAATGTTTGCACTCTTTGTCGGTATCTGGTGACCGTCTGATTTATGGGAATTCCACGTTTCGCCATTTTTTTATTTAACCTTAGCCACATCATCAACTATGGACAGATATTTACGACAAAAGAAATGGCGATAAATTTAACTTAACTTCAGTATTATTATCGTGGAAAAATCATTAAACTAATGCGACTATTTATGATGTATACACAAAGAAGAAGATGCTTGCACAGACAGGTACGTAATCAGCTTGACTCATTATCCATTACCTTAACTGATCCAAAATGGCTATTATTCTAATGGTTCAATGTCTAGTCTAGGTATTTGTTACACTATTATCAACAAAACGTGCTCGAACGTACAGAAAGTTGCAACAACTTACAAAACAACCAACAGGATGTAAAGAGCAACCAATGTTGAAAGCCATCGATGTCATCTGTAGCAAATATAGCATATATAGTAGTAGTTGTTGTTGTAGGGGCTTAACGCCTTTTTCTGCACAATATAGGCTATACATGGCGGCCAGTATTAATAGTCGAGGAAGAAACTGGAAAATCCCAGGAAAGAACAGCCGACCCACGAGAAGCTACTGGCAAGCTTTATCACATATCTACATTCGCCGAATCCTAGACTCGAACCCACGCAAACAGAGGTAAGATGGCAGTGATCCGTAACGGAGAGCGCTTTACACCAGTAGGCCCAGTAATATTAGTAGTTTTTTAACAATATATTTGCTCAAACGTTGTATTTCTATTTGAAAATAATTCTAGAACTATACATTAGCCATGTTGTAACAGATTCAGCGTGATCGGAGACAGGAGGTCGCGGGTTCGATCCTGGGCAGAGTCATGCTAAATTCTTATAAAAATGTTATACACATGTGCCTCGCTACTCGCTCAGCGTTAAGATATTAGTGTTGGGAGTGGTCGGCCTGGTGTATTGAAAATGTGACTGGGTGAGAGATCATGCTACATATTTGCGGTGTGATGACCCAGTGTTGGACATCACTCTAAACTGCTACACTCCAGACATCGTAGCGATATGTCCAGTACCGGATTTACAATTGTGCTTAGGTGTGTTTACTACGCTGAAAGTAATTGGCCTCACAACTTAACTAGCACATGGCCTCATTTGTCCCAAATCCAGCAATGGATATGACTGAATTTTGTTAAAGCTTCGTTAAAAATCCAAATCACAAACACACACACACACACACACACACACACACAATTTTCATCTTTAGCAAAGTGATCCATAAGATGCTTAAAAAAAGAAACATGTTGCTGTATACGTGTAATACCGGTAATTGACAAGGTTGTATCTAATGCACATTTAAACAACAGGCGTTATTAAAGTTTATCGTTCCATTTTCTGCCTTATGCAGATTAATTTTCAAAACATAATTTTATCAGTCGCATTAATATAAGGTAGACATAAAAATCCTCGACAAAATATGTCTCACATGTTTAAGATGTACAGCAGGTGTTTTACAGCAAATTGTTTATTTACTTGCTTTCTTGTTTCTTTATGTCTTTGAATAATTGTCTTTAAACAACTATCTCGCACATACATTTATCATTTCATGAGTTAACAGAAGAGGTATATTTGCGTGTAAAACTTAGACTTGTGTACAGCTTTGATGGTTGAGACACGCCATCAAAGTAATGTCGCATGTTTTATTCAGCTCTCAATTTGATAAACAAGACCCATGTTGATTTAACGTATTGATTCGGATCATTATTGCTTATTGTTTTATTAATAATAAACGTGCTGACAGGAAATTATTGGTAAAAAAAACAAACACATTAAAAGCACCCTCCTGCGCCCGTCCCTTTCTTCGCTCAACATAATCACTTCGATCAGTTATTGTGACATAAAGCAATGGGAGATGAGGGTTTGGTAATGGTTTATTGATGATCAAAACAGACAGAAACAATCACTTAGCAGATTTCCAATTAAGGAATCAAATCAATATCTTGATTATCAAATTACATACAGCTTTTCTTGGAGTGAGTGAGACGAGAGTTCTTTCTAAATGTCCAGTCAACATATGAATAATGACCCAATTTTGTGAGAATAATAATCAAATCACAGTGCATTTTAATGGATCTCTCTCTCTCTCTCTCTCTCTCTCTCTCTCTCTCTCTCTCTCTCTCTCTCTCTCTCTCTCTCTCTCTCTCTCTCTCTCTCTCTCTCTCTCATCATATCTCCTGTGTTACTTTTCTTTGTTTAAAATAGTTTTGCACATATATATATATATATATATATATATATATATATATATATATATATATATATATATATATATATATATATATATATATATAATTCTGCATCTGACCCATAACTAAATACAATGATTGAAAGTTGTTTTTTTCTATTAAATGAATAGAAGTTATAATAATAATAATAATAATAATAATAATAATAATAATAATAATAATAATAATAATAATAATAATAATAATAATAATAATAATAATAATAATGATAAGAAGAAGAAGAAGAGGAAGAAGAAGAAGAAACTATTATCATTATTATTATTATTATCATTATTTTTAATTCTGCTGTTGTATTTGCATAGACGAATGTGAGTATATGCACTATATAGCCAAAAGCCTCTCGTAACCGTGACCCAGTCTTCCAAAACCCTTAAAACTGACGCAGTCTTCATGTAACTATATTTCCTCTTCGTTTATTTCCAAAAGAACCGCGCCAGGCCTAATTAGTTTGAGTGCCTTGTAAGGATTCTGGAGATCACGGGCTCGAACCCCGGCCGAGTCACATCAAGGGCTTCTAAAATACATAGTACTTTCAGCTGCCTTGCTAGGCGCTCAGCATTAGGTAGTTAGTGTTAGGAATAGTTTCAGGATGATGTAACTGCGTGGGTCATGATACTGAATGTCTGCGGCATGATGCCCCAGTGCTACAGTACAGTACAGTACAGTACAGTACAGTACAGTACAGTACAGTACAGTACAGTACAGTACAGTACAGTACAGTACAGTACAGTACAGTACAGTACAGTACAGTACAGTGCAGTGCAGTGCAGTGCAGTGCAGTGCAGTGCAGTGCAGTGCAGTGCAGTGCAGTGCGATACGGTACGGTACAGTACAGTACAGTACAGTACAGTACAGTACAGTACAGTACAGTACAGTACAGTACAGTACAGTACAGTACAGTACAGTACAGTACAGTACAGTACAGTACAGCCAAGCCCGGCACGGCACGGCACGGCACGGCACAGCACAGCACAGCACAGCACAGAACAGAACAGATCAGTACAGTACGGTACGGTACGGTACGGTACGGTACGGTACGGTACGGTACAGTACAGTACAGTACAGTACAGTCCAGTCCAGTCCAGTCCAGTACAGTACAGTACAGTACAGTACAGTACAGCACAGCACAGCACAGCACAGCACAGCACAGCACAGCACAGCACAGCACAGCACAGCATAGTATAGTATAGTATAGTATAGTATAGTATAGTATAGTATAGTATAGTATAGTATAGTATAGTATAGTATAGTATAGTATAGTATAGTATACAGCCTAAAATATGTATAAGAATGCTTCAGTGTATAGCCAAATAGAATACCATACAATCTAAAATATGAGGCATGTACAAGATTGCTTCAATATATAGCCTAATATAATTGCAATATAATAGAATTTAATCTGAAATCATATATCATGTACTAGAGTGCTTCAGTTTAATGCTTAAAATGATATAATATAAACCTAAAATAAAACTGTATGAGTACTTCATAGTTTAGCCCAATATCATAACACACAGCTTATAAATATAAAATATGTACAAGTATAGTATAGTATAGTATAGTATAGTATAGTATAGTATAGTATAGTATAGTATAGTATAGTATAGTATAGTATAGTATAGTATAGTATAGTATAGTATAGTATAGTATAGTATAGTATAGTATAGTATAGTATAGTATAGTATAGTATAGTTAAGTATAGTATAGTATAGTATAGTATAGTATAGTATAGTATAGTATAGTATAGTATAGTATAGTATAGTATAGTATAGTATAGTATAGTATAGTATAGTATAGTATAGTATAGTATAGCATAGTATAGGATAGTATAGTATAGTATAGTATAGTATAGTATATTATAGTATAGTATAGTATAGTATAGTATAGTATAGTATAGTATAGTATAGTATAGTATAGTATAGTATAGTATAGTATAGTATAGTATAGTATAGTATAGTATAGTATAGTATAGTATAGTATAGTATAGTATAGTATAGTATAGTATACAGCCTAAAATATGTATAAGAATGCTTCAGTGTATAGCCAAATAGAATACCATACAATCTAAAATATGAGGCATGTACAAGATTGCTTCAATGTATAGCCTAATATAATTGCAATATAATAGAATTTAATCTGAAATCATATATCATGTACAAGAATGCTTCAGTTAATGCTTAAAATGATATAATATAAACCTAAAAATAAAATTGTATGAGTACTTCATAGTATAGCCCAATATCATACCACACAGCTTATAAATATAAGATATGTACAAAACCTAATATATATCGCACGTGTAAGAAAGAGTACTTCAAGTAACTTAATTATGTAATTTATCATTGGATAGCTGCTAACGCAACAGCGGCCAATCAATGCAGGGGAAGTAAGATGGCAAGATTTATATTTTTATTTAGCATGGGTTTGATCCCTTTATAACTTCCTCTAATTTTTGGAAAGCACAAGATTTGGGATTTTCTAACTCTAAATTCAATAATCATAAAAGAATAGATATACCAGATATACAGTTACTAGGCCTGATACAGATTGCTTCAAAAACATTTATTCTAAAGTTTTTCAATGGTGGAAAAATGTCATATGCATTTAATAAGTAGCAATATCATAGTGTTGAAATTTAAGAGCGAGAGGATAATGATTAAAATCCACTCTTTAAAGACAAACAAGCAACACACCCAGTGGTATTTCAAAACGATGTATCATGACCAACAGATTTTGAAGTTCAACCAGTCTCAGAAAATTACAGTTTTTTTGTGATTAAGTTTTCTCAGGTTGGTGGAAATTTTGAAAGGCTGTGTATTCTAAAACACAATGTTACATTATGGTGAATTAATGTTAGTTTGCTGCTGGAATACAAAATTTGTTACAATGCATTGAGTGGCTGATGCTACGTGACATTGTAATGCCAGCAAAATTAGCATACATTGTACTATTAAATTATGGTATTGTAATTTAACTTGTTTCAACTTGTTTTGAATTGATTGGTGCTTTTAACGTTCTTATTGAAAACTATTCTTCACTTCGCAAACAAATGGAACATACCATAACCTTTTATGCACTGATGTACTGACTTGTATCTGGTAAGGTATTCATTTATACGAATATGTTTATTCTGCCAAATGATTAGAATAAAAGCATATTTTCCGAGAATTCCAGGAAAAAAATATTGGCCAGTTCATGGACTGCAGGGTCGTGCGGCAGGTGGCATAAAGCATATTGAAGTGTTTCTCCTTTGCAGGCAAATGTGGATCCGTTTTGTTTTTGTTTTGTTTTAGTTTTTGGGGTTTTTTGTTTTTGTTTTTTATTTGTTTAATTTTTTTGTTTATGCTACAATATTTGTGTAAAGCTAATAGGACTATTATTTCCAGGTAATTCCTTTGTGAATAGATCTGGTTGTTGATGTTATTCGGGTATCTTGTGTCTGTTGATAAAAACTAATGGAACATATCCATAATTATCGATAAGAAACGCCTGTTATGGATTATTTGCCCCAAACTAAATGACCGAACATTATTAGCCACACGGTTTAATATTATTGCCTAGCCCAAAGTTTTATGATAAGGTGTAAATATTACACAAGCGAGACTGTACATCATCAGTAATGAGCTATTTAAATTACAGATAGCTTCCAAAAGAGAGGAATTCAATTCGCTATGAAAATCTTCGCGTCATATC
>JAEAOA010002337.1:257500-295000 GCA_016746295.1 Potamilus streckersoni | reverse complement strand
TAGCTAAATATCTTCTTTATATGTATTGGTTAACTATCAAATTATTATCTTTCCCTGGGTCAAGGACATTTTGTTTATCACATTTTATTTTCTTATTATACCTGAATTTTCTCTAGTGAACACTAAGAAGCTTCTAGAAGGTTATTTTCCATTACGCAGTAGCTTTTGTAGAAAACGCTGATTGTGCCCTGAGATTACAAAGAGGACTATAAGGTCATGTTTTTATAGAAATTATTCATTCGTTCTTTAAGATCTTAGCAGAATCAGTTGTATTACTGTTGTGTCCATTAATTTATTTAAGCTGGAATTTATTTATTCAGATTAATAATTCATTGTTTGTTCAAGGTGCTTTTCGAAAATAGCATTCATTGAAATAGAGATTTGATTTTATAGCGAAATTTCAAATAAGATATATTCCTTGATAGTATTATTGTGATCCAACTTAACACTGTTGGAACATCACAACTACACGTGCTACCAGAGGCTCATCAATACTTCCAGCGTTGAAATTATTTTGAATTTCTATTAAAATTTGTTCATACTTATAATTATTAGAACTTTTTTAATTCTATTATTATTTGAGAGCAATATAGTATGTTTCGTTTTTACATTTTTATTTTACATTCTAGGGAAATAATTTTTTTTTTGGCATTTTACAAAGCTTATTGCTTCTCACTCTTTTCCATTACTTATTTTAAGACAATATAGTCATAATATGCGATATGTCAATGACATATATCTGAATATTTAGGCCTGGCCATTAAATATTCAAATATATCACTGGAACTGCACTTGTTCTTTCTTCAGATTTGAATACTCCCAACAAATGTTAGGTAGAAGCCAATTACCAATGGCCCTCCTGAAGATGTTTGCAAAATAGGCGTTTTACGTAAAACCGTTTGTTTGAAGTTCTTCACAAGAGTTTGGGAAACGCGCTTGCCGATAGAGTGACGCAGGGATGGATGGGAGGAAAATCTTGGTGTATCGTAATAACTCCTGCATAAAGTTTATTTGTAATAAAATATACGTTTAACATGCATCGTATAAGGTTTCCGTTGAAAACTGAAAGTAAATGTTTCCCGAGCAAACTACTTCTATAATTTGCGAAGGTTTCCTAAAAATTCTTGATAAATTTCCCTCCAAATCGTGACCTTTTACGTATTATACCTAACATAATGTTTACGAGTTTGAAGATTGAATTACACATGCACACATGTATAGGAGGTAAAGCATATCCGTACCGTTTTTCTAACAACACTTAATGGTAAGCTAACATTTTTGTCTAACAGGTTTTCGGTTAATATATTTCACCGTAGAGTTCATTAGGATATCAAAAGTGTACATGTTACATGCAATCAGATATATTGACCTTAAGGACATTACCCTCGACAAAGTGTAAACTAAGCTGTTCTAGATATCGTTCTTTCATTAGTATAATTGTTCCCCACCCACCTAAAAACAATGTAATTATATTTAAAGCAATAATGTCTCTCCTTAAGTGTAGCATAATTCCCAGATCTTATTAGCAACTTGTCCTATGACGATTGCAACGCAATGAATTTTAAATTATCCATCTTCCAATTCAATCATGCCAATATTTCTCACACGCCTGGTAGAAATAATATTAGAAAAGTGGAAAGTGAAGATATGGAGAGGCAATTGTAAAGCGGTGTACACATTAGTTTTGATCATATGATGGGTTTTCATTTTGCAAGTATATACCAAAGAAAATGTCAAAACAGATAACATTGGATACTGGAAGTCAAGTTTTTAACAAGATCGATGAAAATTCTTGTTTACTAGTTTCCTATGCTAGGTTGCACAAGAAATTATTATTAGGTTACGCAGGAGATTGCTATTCTAGGTTACATAGAAGATTGCTATTCTAGGTTACTCAGGGGATTGCTATTTTAGAATACGCAGGAGATTGTTATTCTAGGTTAGGTGGCGATCTATAGTTTTGTATTTTGCATAGGGTTAGAATTGTAAAGATAACGAATTTCCCCAGGTTTCCTCGCTGGTTATACTGGCTATTTAAAAATGACCTTTTACATCTTAATCATTATTTAAAGAACCTTTAATTTCTTTGATGTTGGTGTATGATTGATTGGTGTAATATGGGTTATAGAGTATACAGCTTGGCGTTACTCCAGATGTGCACCTTTCAAAAAGTGTTAACTCCACTTGATCATTTTCTTTTTCTGAATTTCAGTGGTAAACTGTAAAAAGATAGCTAATAACTTTTTAACATTTTATATATTTGGTAATTTATTCTTTGCACTTTTAGAATCTAGTATTGCCTAGTTGGGCAAAATTCATTTTCCCTATGTTAATAGCTGCCAAGTATATTGTACTTTGGAGAAATTCAGGCTGATTTTATGAAGCACTTGGGAGCAGTCGTTTTATTTAGCAGTGTGCTAAGATCATTTACAATTTCCAAAAATACAATATCTAAAGAAATGTCAGTCACATTCTATCAACGTATCTTAGATGTATTCCAACATTCTTTCCACTGTGCATGTTATAAATGCATAAAGTTCATAATAACTGTTGAACGCCCTCTTACGCAGGAGATTATTAGTCTAGGTTACGCATGAGATTACTATTCCATGTTACATAGGAGATTGCTATTCTATGCTGAAGAGAAGATTACCATTCCAGGTCACATAGAAGATTGGTATTCTATGTCACTCAGGAGATTACTATTCTATGTTACACAGGAGATTAATATTATAGGTTATTGAGGAGATTACTATTTTAGATTGCTCCTTTTGTGAAAAAATATTGAATTTTTGGTCTCTTTTCAATCTTTTTCAAACTACTGTCTTTTTTTAGTTTGCAGTGATTTCAAGTTATTTTCTTTCATTTGTAACGGAAATAAGGACTCAATAATAATCTCATTTTTATGTTCTTATTAAGTGTCGTAAACGATTATACATTTTTATGTCGTATTTTACTTTATGAAAATAGTTCCTTGTTGCTGCCATAGCACATGTGTTCTCTCATTCCCGAAACATAGAATCGCGATATAATTGCTTTGTTTTAGATCCAATTATAATTAATAGGAGATATACCCATGTTGCTGCCAAACATTCACTGGTGTTATTTAACTTTGCAGTCCTTTCGTAATTGTGTTGTTCTAACATGAGGAAGACACTTTAAACTACAACTGAATATCTTTGCTATTTTTATGTACATATCTACGTAACATCTGCTTTAGCACTCATTGGTTGGTAGTATTATGGATCCAGATGCCATGTTTCCTTATTTTTACGAGAAATCTTTGCATATTCGCAAAGATTGTAAAATTCTTTGTATCTAACTGATAATGCAACTGATGTAACGGTTAAAATCTTTATAACATCTAGAACATATAAGCATATCTTGTCGGAAAAAATGAATATGAAAGAAAAAAATAACACACACACACGCACACACACACACACACACACACACACACACACACACTCCATCTTCACATTTGTGGATTTGACCAAGAACATATTCAAGCAAATTAAGGATCAGCAGAGAAATAAAACCAGTAGCGCTTGAGCATCATGTTTTCAGTGGACGAGAAAATTGCTTTCAAACAGACCAAAAAATGGAACTGCTTGCAGAGTTTTCCAAAATCAACAATTCCATAAACTTTTTACTGCAGACTTCAATGCCATGATTAATAAACAATTGAAACTGAAATGTAAATAAAACCCGCACATTTTAACAGGAACGAAAATGAACTGTCAAACCTTTTGATTTAGTTTTGATACGAATCATTTTTCAACGGACAGAGTAAGAATAAGATTCCTAATAAATTTATATTCGTATCAGATCGTAGATATATCTATCTTTATGTACTAGTATCTAAAACAATCACACCTTGGTAAAACTTAATTGTGTAAATTGAATACTTATGTGTGTGTCTTTCTTTTCGGAAAGAAATTCCAATACGGTTTGTTTGTACAAATTTTATTAAAACTTGCATGAAATGAAGATGTGTATTACTCAATTTTAATCACTCAAAACTGTAGTATATGTATTATGAAATTCTTCATTAGATCTTAAATAGCCAATAGTTCGATCGTCTATTGTAGCTAATAATTCAAACGTTTCTGTTAGGTCTGTTGTAGATAATACTTTCGACGTTTTTATTAGGTCTATTGCAGCCAGTAATGTATCGTTTTTTTATGCCTGTTGTAGCTAATAGTTCCCAAGATTATATTAGGTCTATTGTAGCTAATAGTTCCACAGCTTCTGTTAGGTCTTTTGTAGATAATTGTTCGATCGTTTCTATTGCTGTACCTGAGACGAGAAGTTCTATTATTGCCTCTAAAATATATTCGGATGCATTCAGTTAGGTTTGTTTTGTAAACAATCATTATACTCAAGTCATTCTCTTTGGTTTTGATTGGGTCGCTTACGCTAATGGTCTAATATTCTCTAATAGGTATACCAGGCCATAGTTCGAGTACAGACCATGCTATAATAACACGCGGTCATGCTTTTGCACTTTGCTCTGTACTACCATCAAGAAGGTTAGTGACTTGTATGGGTCACCTGTGTAAAGATGTACATCTGTAAAGACCATATATATTGTATTGATCATCTAACCAGTGTTAAAACAATTAATTCAATTCTTAGTGCTCTATGGTCGTAAACCACATCAGAGAAAAAGGCAAAACGAACGAGTTTATTCAAATTCAAAGGTACTTACAGTAATCTAAATTAAAGTCCAAACAGACAAAGAATTATCGCCAACCCAAACGCTACATCGTTCCGAGTGAATTAAAGTATTGAATATGCTGATGTGCCAATAGACTTGGATGGCCTGATGTTCCAACAGTCTTGATGTATCACAGTGATATAATCCAGAATGGCCTTAATTAATTAACAATAATCCCAAATTCCAGCCAAACTGGCAATGTGCTCAAATAATGATCAGGATTAAGTTCATTTTTCCCATCAAATTCGTAAACACCTTTTCTTCTTCTTTTGAGATTTTAAATTCCCATCAACACATAGTGTAACGTATCTTTGTCTTGTCAGAAACTATAATCTGTCGTCGCTTTGGAAGAAATTCATGGTATTCAATCTTTGAACTGGTGTAAAACTGAAGTAACAGTACAAAGACAAATCAGAGAATGGGAATCCTTGCACACCCCCACTACCCCTCCCCATTTTGTTTGAGACTTTGCATAGTTATCACGATGTCATTCAGAAATAAAATTTGGCATTGTTTGTTCAAAGCACGTCAGAGCTACTATAGCATTATATGCAAACGGGATTTTTTCACACCCCTAAACCCTACCCCCAATGTGAACTAAACTTTGAAGGTGAGGATTATCTGCCAATATGACCATACAAAACAGAAGCAAGATGGCAGATGTCTTTCCTGTCCTTATTATACAAGCTATATGATACAGAACACATTATAACATAATCAAACATGTCGAAAATTAACAGCAGTCCGCACTGCAATATTACAAACTCAAGTCTCATATTAAAGAAATCACCTTACTTTGTGTCTAAAGAATTATACCATTGTTTTCTGACAATTAAACTATTGCAGAATTGTACATCAATGCAAAGACGTAGAGAGCCGGCCGAATTATCAAATATATCTTCATTTAGTCCAGGTAGGGGATGATCTATGCATACCATTCATCTTTATCTTTATTCAATCACACTTGCATCGATAAACCAGTATTTTCGTTTTGCAATGTAAGTGTCTAAAACTAGCCAATAGTATATCAATGTTTGTGACGAATTTGTTCTTCACATGCATAGACTTAGAAAGTATAATAATTAAATGTTTATTAACTTTGAGGCTTTATTTGCATCCATATTGTCCATTGATGATTCTTAAATTAAATGGGTCAACCTTTTCTGGAGATAGGCTTGATTAGTTATACGGAACTATGAACGGAGTAAAGAAAGTATGGCAGCAAAATGTTTACGCAACATTGATTCTCAAAAAAGTAACTCAAAATATTATTTTGTGATCATAATTTTTCACAAACTTGAATATAATTAATAGGCATGTCATTGTTCAACCTCTGAACCTACATATGGCAATGACCTTTCATATACTCGTATTGCGAATCATATTTACAACATTATTACGTTACTATGGCTATATCCACTTGTATTTGATACAAATCATACATGTTATGGTTATTCTACTGCTATTTAGTGCCAATCTCTTCTTAGTATGTTTACTTTAATTCCTCGAAAAGAGTCAAAGTATTCGTATTCCTCGGCAACGTTAGAAGTATATTTGCTTCTTATAATAACGGGAAATTAAAGATATAATTCTTAATGCTATGGTTGCCTTTTAAAATTCAAAATCCTCAATCAGCTGGGAAAAGGTATACTTGCCAAGATTTGGTGGAGGACACAACATTATATGTTATAAAATAAAAGGAAACTCACTTAAATGCAAAAATGATACGATATTTGAAGTTAAAAAGGGCATTTATTAAATTTCTAAAAGAGCAATTTTTGCATTAATATGTGATACGTGAATTATGTAACATAGTTCAAACAAAGAGTGATACGAAAGAAACTGCCATAACATAGATATCAAACAAGAATAGAATATCTCATATTTATAAAATTTAAAACGTGTTCGTGCCTTTTAAGAGGAACCTTCGAAGATCATAACTTATATAAATTATGTACTCCGAATGATCATTTAAGAGATGAAAAGAAAATTATCTTACACGTGTTATTCAACCAGACCTTGATAGTTACAAAATATATTAGAGATTCATTTAAAGGCATTCTGGATTAATATTATTATGGAATTACTACACAACATTCAAAGACATGTAAATTTATGGCTTTAATGAATTCATTTAAATCTCGTTTGGGCTTAAAACAATAATTCGTATGTAGTGTTGGGTCCTCGTGATATTAATGTTATTGTTCGGGATACCATTTCCAGGTATTCGGATTAAATGGAACTATTAAAATTGATAGCAAGTTTAGGATCATGAGGAACACGACAAAATCTGTAAATCATTTTTAATTCCTTCACTTTGTATTTTTGGAAACTTAATTAATATTTTAAATTATACAAAACTTGTTGGTTATCTTTCTTTCTAGTTACGTAGTTTAAGCCTAGAAAAAGTGTAACAATCAGACCATATATATCAGTGTTACTATAAGAGTGCGGATAATCCTTGCTGTCAATGGTATACGAATATCTTAAGAGTCAGTGAAAGTATAGGGAAATATGCATTTGGGATATCTTTGTGTTTATAACATAATAGGTGCAAAATTACTTGAATAACCTTAATATATTTTCAGGAAAGAAATTGACAGACAGATCGATATGAATACAACTATAACTTATATTAACGTTTCAACCAGATGTCAGCTGTAAGAATATATACACGACTGATTGGTCTCTTTACGATGTTTATCTTGCTCCCCATTCTTTTGAGTCTTTCCGCCTGCAAAATAAGGAAGGACATAATAGTTATCTGATAGTTTTATTGCTTTGAAATGTCCTATCAGAATATTTATGAATATGTTGGAATTTTATGTATGAAACTTCTTTCAGGTTCTGAGCCACTAATGATGATTTATGAATCGAGACATATCTTTTTTTATTTCTTTTCCTTCTCCAATGTGGAAAGCAGATAATCCGGTGTAATTTGCATGGCTTAGGTTTTCAATAGTTTATATTTTATTCACGTCTCAAAGGAAAATCAATTTAAAATAATATTGATTACATACGACAGCTTTAATTTTAGATATCTTATTCGCAGCAGGAAAATGTCTAATTCTAATATTAGTAAAGAGTACTTTCTGCCAAGGCATACGTTTCTCACAAGTTTATGTAGGATTCTAGTGAGTTTCTTATTGATTTGTTTATTATTTTTACCTGCACACCTGCAAGAAAAATATATCGAGTATTCAGTCCTAACCGAAACGTAACTAAATCTACGATAGTCACGGAGGACGCTTTCTCGTGAGAAGAAAACAAAATATTTTCTAAAGTTTCCACCAAACAAAAGTATCCGTAAATCAACGCGTGGCTTTCATTATTGTCATTTTATTTGAGAACTTTTGTGAAACATCGTGTTGACGGAATAATCAGTTATTTGTATCGGAGCCTATAGTACATTTTATTGTCGATTTACATTGTGATTTATCCATCTTTCCACCTATGCACATATTTGTACATGCATCCATACTTGCGTACATACATACGTCTATACCTACACACATACATAAAGAAATAAAGACATATGCATGCAAACGCATGTATAGAGACATGCAGAGATACATACATACATACACACACATAAACAGACAGACAGACAAATGTCCTGATCAGTCTACTTTACTACTAATCTTTACGGAACTGTAGATTTTGTTATAAGTTTACTTCAGCTAGAATTGATATTAGCATACAGCACTATATTTATATATAATATCATTCAATATATGTCATGCATTACTATTCAACATAATACTCTGTAACATCGTTATGGGTAACACTGGATGAATGGTACTTTATTAGACACGACCGACTGGCATTTCTTGCTAGCTTCAGTAATTAAATTGTTGCAGTGGTATTAAACAAATAAATACTATATGGCAGCTTATTAAATTTTAGGTTCCCCTTGTGATGGAGGGCACAAGAATAAGCTAAAGCAACTTAACAAATTAAATAAACTACCCAGAAAAAAATCAATAAAACAAAAAGAGATCTAACTTTTTAATTGATGTTCATTCCAACTCCGAAAATAAAAAGACATCTAAATCTCTAATTGATGTTAGATATATTAGTAGTAGTAGTAGTAGTAGTAGTAGTAGTAGTAGTAGTAGTAATAGTAGTAGTAGCAGTAGTATTGTACCTACGTTGACACTAGAACCCGGAAATGATATCACGGATAATTACTCTAAACGGATACATTATATAAGTAATAACATTTGCTTTCATGACCTCTGACACTAAACCAAGTAGATACAGTTTCACAAACTGTTACCTTTGATAGTAAGATTGGTTTAATTGTCAATATTCCAATATTTTAGTAAGTTTATTTTAAAACACAAACTGACTTGTCGTCAAAAAGAAGTAATACGATATGCATTCGAATTCTAATTGACTACTCAAAGATACTATGGCCGGCAGGTTTAAGACATTGAGTCATAACAGACAAATGATATATTGTAGAAACATCAATCTAACTTGTTTGGACACTTTCGAGGATACTGCTGTATAATGAACACAAATTCAGATTAGAATTTAATGCTGTTTTCACTACATTTAACATGGCATAAACTGTGAGTTGCCTAATCAAAATTTTTAAATACTTTCTATTTATCTCAAGGAATCGTCATCAAGTTTTTCTGCTATTTATTCTTTTAGTTCTATTAAATTACCTAAGAAGCTAGCTTATCGGAGTCTTTTTAATATTATAGTCATCTCGAATTGCTGTCATATAGGACACTCAGTAATAGATAATAAATGCATTATCTACTGAGGTATATAAAGTATAATGTGAACTAAATACTTGTGTAGTTATTTTAAACTGTATTTATATCTCGAACTAACGTTTTTAGAAAAATATACTCTTAGAGATATAAGTATGTATTCAGTCAGTTTAACATGGATATATAAATCAACACAAGTATTTAGTCAGTACAACATGGATATATACATTAAAACAATTATTTAGTCAGTATAACATGAATATATAAATTATTACAAGTATTTAATCTGTACAACATGGATATATAACAAGTCTCTAATGTTGATAAATCTAACATGTGTGAAAAGATATGACGGATGTTTAAAACCATTATTTATTTGACCTATCCCTCATCAAACGTCAATGATAATAACATATTTTCAGAAAAAAATTCCAGTCAACACCTTGAAATAGTCTTCCTATATTACATAATACTTCCTTTTTTTGTTTCTAAACGCATGGTCAAAATGTTATAAAGGTGAATAAAGTTTCGTTGTAACCGCAAACAGCCTTCTTCAGCTATGGGCATTGTTACAATATACTTTACGATAAATTATTTCATAGCATGGCTTCGTCCGAATTATAGAGACAGACAGACAGAGAGTGTATTGGAAAGCAGATAAAGTAACAAGTTTAAAATGATCTGCTTCCTCATTTTCTTGTGTGTATCGTGACAAATGTATAGATTTAGCGATATAAGAGACCTCCTTGAAGACAAGAGTCATGACTAATATCATGTATAATATCCCTTCTGTATTAGTAGGATCATTCATTTTCTGTAGCAAAGCTCAATAAACAGATAAGCCTCCTCTACTAAGTCTTTTATTAAATGAATATGCATGCCACATTATTTAGGACTTTAGTGGATTTCACGCGATCTCATGCTTCCTTGACGCGGCTTATTTTGTAATATAATTTTACTTTATAATATTCCAGTGCAAGATAACGGAATAATTACGGAAATTAGTTTAACTTCCGGTTTGGAACTGAAATAAAACAGATTGCTAGATGATTAGTTTAAGCAGACAAGCCAATGATCATGAGTATCCATTAAAGGATATGATTTACAGAACACTAAACATGAGTATCCATTAAAGGATATGATTTACAGAACACTATACATTAGTATCCATTAAAGGATATGATCTACAGAACACTAAACATGAGTATCCATTAAAGGATATGATTTACAGAACACTAAACATGAGTATCCATTAATGTATATGATTTCCCTGACACCGAACACCAGTGCCCGTTAATGTCTATGATTTACAGGCCACCGATCATAAGTATCCATTAATGCTTATGATTCAGGAACACTGAACATAGGAAGTGAATATTAATGTCCAGGATTTCCTGGACACCGAATATGAGTAACCATTATTAACTGATTTACGGCTTCACCTTAAATACTAAATTTAGCATGTAGCTTTTGGCGAATAAAATTAAGTTAATTCGAAGAAAGTATGATGCAAATAAACCAATACTGCCACTTTCACCGTAGACTTTCAATCGTATTAGTTAGAGATAGAAAACAGATAAATATATGTGTTGGTAAAACAACGTAGAAGGCAGTTAATTAGCGGAGTAGGGTATATATATAGAGAAGTAATAGAAAACAAGGGTTTTAGCCCAAACCCTTGTTTCCTACTACTACCACTAAAGACCGGTATTTTATAACCAGACAAAACAATAGGTGTGGGAATGCTATGATTCATCCAAGTAAGCTCTGTCATACAGAGGTGATAAATTTGTTAGAACAGCGCATGCGTGGAATACGATTATTCTAAAGACGGCAAATGGGTTTTATAAGTCTACCACAAGTTTTTTTATCAGATAACAGGATGAAAATTAAACTGTGCATTAGAACGTTTCAGTTAACAAGACGGAAAATAAACTACGCATTAGAGGAAAGTAAGTGATATTATATCTTAAGTTTATATAAAATTATACGTTACTCATATTTTTTTGATATTTTTTTTTCATACTTGCTAACCCTCATTGGTAGAATGTCTGTTAACATATTGTCAATAATACGAAATTCACGTAATAATAAATCATCCATATTATATTTGACTCCTCGTAGGTAAGACCGGATCTGATCAAGTAGTATCATGTAAGTTTTTAAAGATGTTAAGCAGCTATGCTTTTTTATTAAAAGTCTTGGTTCTACTTTTTTACACGCCGCTGTAAGTGAAACACCAATACCGGATATGATTAATAAAAATGGATTTAATGATACCCCACTTGAAATTATACCAGAACTGGTCATTAACAAGGGTAGATATGATATTACTCGAAGGATCTTGTAGTATTTGTAACATTTTTTAACACACCAATGTTTTTTATGATAATATTTGTAGTATTGTATTAATGCATCCACATCCTGTACTGGAATATCTTTTGAAATGTGATTGAAATCAACTATACTTCGTTTCATTATAATATTTGTTTACATAATCCCTAGGCTTGGTTAAGTAATAGGTAATTCGGCTATAAATTCCAAACACCAATTATAAGAGTCATTTGTTAAAGTTTCATCGACTGGTTCAAGTAAAAATTCTTCCTCAGAATTTTTATCTATTATTACAGATAATACTCCAGACGAGCCACCATTTGATTTTTTGTTCATTAATATCAAAGTTAATGCTCCAGATTCATCAATTGAATGACGCAATCATTTGATAGATATTTTAAACTTTTCACTGCTAATCACTGTGAAAATATACACACTAGTAACCTCTGCAGTGAGTTTGATAGATTTATTGTGCTGCTTCCATTCACCAGACCCAGAAGCAACAGTATACACAATATTTTTAATCTGTTTGTGAGGAATTTTAATCATACTCGTTTTCTCAACAATACTAGGAATTCCACGAATAATATCATTGAGTTTTTTGTTAATATCATTGAGTTTTGTGTTAATATTAGCGAGTGAAATGTTAACAATTGATGGATTTCCAAAAAAAATCATCTTTAATTTTATTTATATTTTTACGAAAACCTAAAAACGTAGTCACGTGACTGGTAAAATTAGTTTTGAGCGCTGTGATTTCATTATTGATTGAAACGTCCTGATCATTGACGTATTTTTTAGTGACAGCATCCCCGTCTTCAGTTGGGTTTCCAAGATCTGTAATCTTGTTTTGTTTCATAACAATATTCTCACTTGGATTTCGTACAAGTAACTCTGACAGTTTTACATTACTCGTTTTTAATCGTCCTTCTTTGTCCTGGAAAATGACGACTTCGTCTGGATCTACACTGGTAAGATTTAGTAAATTATTGATTTCATTTTTGAGCTGATTAAGAGTTGCATATTTGGATAAGTCAGCTTGATAACCTTCCGTGGATAAATCTCCTGATAGTGTTCCAAATTTTGTATAGTAGCTCATTATTTACTGTCCTAGATAAAATTATCAACACTAGTTTAATATTATACAAAATGGCAAAATCGTCGATATTAAACTTTGATACAGAGAGACTGGTGAAGCATAAACATAACAATGAACTTCCTGATTGTCATTATCTTATTGTTGGGCGAACTGGATCGGGGAAAACAAATTTGCTTATGAATTTGCTTCTTGGTGATAATTTTAACTATGACAGAGTTTATATTTACACAGAAGGATAAGTATGAGTTATTAAGCCAGTATAATGACAAGATTCGTGATGAACTTAAGGCTGGTGAAGATTTTTTTATAATTAGGCAGCCAGAAGATCTTATTCCAGTTAATCAACTTGATGCAGATGAACACAAGATAGTAGTTTTTGACGATATTCCGCTAAATAACATGGAGATGAATAAAATAAAATCATATTTCTCACTGTCACTGTCACGTAACAAACAGTGTAATTCTCTTTATCTCGCTCAAGGATATTATAATGTTGACAGATTTATTAGGCGAAATACAGGTTGTTTTTTTATATTATTCCTAGGACTGGACAATGTTGACGTTAGAAATATTGCAAGCGAGCAATGCGGTGACAAAAGATAAGTTTATTGAACTTTATCGTCATGCTACAAAAGATAAATACAACTTTTTCTTAATTGATAAACTTACAAATGATCCAACTAAAATGTTTCGCTGTTGTATTGACTCTTACTTACAGTAAGGGGTTTCAATTTTATAAAATTTATAATAATAATAATATTGGACAAACGAGCAAGATACAGACAACATATAGAAGATCTAAAAATTACTTGCTCAATATCAGGCATCACTTAAGCAAAAAGTACAACAAGCACGACGTGGGCAAGTAACTGCTACAGAAACAACAGCTACAATTTTCAAGCCGGTTACTGAAGCACTATTAGGTAAACAACCTGAAACCAAATCACTCTCAGAAGAAGAACTTAAACAACTGCAGAAAAAAAGGTTTGGTTGGAATTGTTAAAGAACAACAGGAAGCAGCTGCTGGAAAACTTGTTACTAGATCTGATGAAGAAAAAAGAAAACTAACTGAAGCGCTTACAGCAAATATAGCTGATCCTGCGGCTAGACAAGCTGAAACAGATCGATTGATAAACAATCCGCTGGAACTTGAGCGAAGATTAGCAGAGATAACAACGCAAGGAATAACAAGTATTATTAAAAAAAATTATCAGGAGACATTAAAGATATCAAAGAGGAGCAACAAAGATTTTGTGATGTTACTGTAAAGTTTATGCAAGTTGGAGATCAAAGACTTCATTTTATAAAATGAGCAGATGATGTGGGAAAAGGTAGTGAATATGATGATTTTTTAAAGAAAGAAAATAGAATAGATATTAATAGTATAAACAGGTGGACTGATGCAGAATATCAAACATTAATCGATAGATTAGATACAATATTAAGAGACGGAGTTGCTGCGAAAGATGAAATAAAAACGGTTACAGAAATTAATGATATGTATCCACTTTATGATAGGATGAGATATAGTGTCATTGCTTCCATGTTTAAAGAAACAGCAGAAAAAAATAGAGCAAAACATTTTGGTAAAGGGTGGACTTTTAAAAGAAAATTTGATACGCTCGATAAAACTCGTGTAGAACAAAGTATAGAAGTAAGAACAGGAACTGGTGTAAAAATATTTACTTCAACTACTGAAATGATAGGTAGATTAATGTTATTAATATCATCAAAAGAAGTTGGGAATGTTAGTGTTGAACTTGATAATGAAATCATTGACATACTTGATCATCTAAGATCGATTGAATTATTAACATCTAACGAATATGAAACTTTACACCGCGACATAATCGCGGCGACTTAATTTTGTAAAATGATATAATATAAAAGGAATGCAAACAACATTATCACTAAACTCTGGTGAGTCTGCGATAGATAGCGCAAAATTTTCAGTAAATTATATTCCACCTATCCAACTAGATCCTGCAAAACAGTATGAGATTGGATTAATTTCTTGTACTTGCTGGAATGCTATGCCTAACGTGAAAACTGATGTTAACGATGAAATGCAGTTTACTATGATTACAACATCTCCAATATCTACAACAAAAAAATAAAAATTCCAAAAGGAGCTTATAATATTACTGATCTAAACAGGACAATCAAAGAGCTCATAACAAAAGCTGGCGGTGTGGCTGATAATTTTGAATTGGCAGCAAATTATAACACATTGCGAGCTAGGATAACTTTAAAAAATATGTTAATCGATCTTGAACCAAGAGAAAGAAGTATTGCACAACTGTTAGGATTTACTAAAATAAGTTATGACGCACTTGATCAGGCTCTTACGTATGACAGTGAACTGCCAGTAAATATAACAGAAGTAAATACGATATTAGTAAATTGCTCTATTGCTTCTGGCTCTTATACATCAAAAGGTAGCAAAGGTCAAACGATTTACAGTTTCTCACCTGAAGTTCCGCCAGGTTCTCTCATGCAAATAACTCCACGACATATTATCTATTATTCTTTAAACGTTGAAGATCAAATATCAAGTATAATAATGCAGTTGACAGATCAATCTGGAGAACAGTTACATGTTAATAATGAAGTTGTAACTTATTATTTACATCTACGCGAGCAAAAGTAAAAATTATGCAACATCAAATAAAATGAAACAAAGAAAAAGGATGTATCGAAGAAAAGAAATAGCAGGATTTTTTGGAAATATTTTTACTAAAGTTATTGAAAATATTCAGGGTATAGCGCGTAAAGTTGCACCAATTGCTAATGACGCGGGTAAAGCGTTTGCAACTGGAGCTGCATCTGCTGCTGAGACTGCGGTTGAACAAAAAAAAGCTGATAAAATAAAAGGTGATCCACGGACTGCATCTGAAATAAAACAAGCTATCTCAGAAATCGCTCCAACAATAGAAAATCAGCGAGCTATGATAACAACAACAAAAAAATATTATCACCAAAGGGTGAGAAGATCATACAAAAATTGATATCTGAAGTAACAGTGCCGCAATAAAATTTTATATAATTTAATAAAATAAAATGTGTGTTAAAAATTATCTCGAGTTAACAGAAACTTATGACATCGACAACGATATGACAGAATTTGAGTATGTTGAGTATCTTTATGAGAATTGTAACGAACCAAATAAAGCTGGTATCAGAACCTTTAACACCAGAGACGAAGATGTATTTCTACTGCCACATAAGGCTATGTTAGAAGTTCGTGGTCAGATTATGACAGTAGCCAATCCAACTGCTGTAATTGCAGTTGGAGCAGAAATAGCTTTTATAAATAACGGCTGGAGTTTATTCAAAAGTGCTAGATATCAACTGGCCAATCAAACTATAGAAGATATTTCAGGTCATCTACAAGTTGCAAGTACAATTTTAAATATTATTTCATTTTCCGAAGATTACTCGAGATCAACTGCAACTAACATGATGTGGTTTAAAGATACTGGACTGGGTATAGCTGTAACCTGCCACCAAAAAAAAGTAAAATATGTTGTATAAACATCAAAAACGTAGATAACAAATGTTTCCAATGGGCTGTTCTTTTTGCACTATTTCCAGCAGACAAACACGCTGATCGCGTTGAGAAGTATATCAGCCACGTGTCTAGATTAAATTTTAAAGATATTAGCTTTCCAGTGGCAGAAAATCAAATACCAAAATTTGAAAAGCAAAATAATGTTTCAATTAACGTTTTCGGACTAGATGAAAAAGAGGATGTATATCTGAGAGATATTTCAGAAAAAGCTTCACAATCTACTATAAATTTACTGTTTTATAAAAATCATTACGTTTGGATTAAAAATTTTAACGGACTAGTTGGTAAACAGTACAATAAGAATAAGAACAAAAAGTTCTTTTGTTACCGCTGCTTGCATGGCTGAACAAACAACGAAACATTATAAAAGCATTTACAGTACTGTAGTGATGTACAAAGAATAACAATGCCATCTAAAAATGATAGTGTGTTACAGTTTGTCCATCATAATCACAAACTAAACATTCCTTTCGTCATATACGCTGATTTTGAGTGTTTACTTCAACCTGTACTTGGCGTAGGAAATGATCCTAAAAAATCGAGTACAAGAAAAGTTCAAAATCATGTTCCGTGTGGAGTAGCGTACAAGGTAGTTTGTTGTACTGATTTTAGATTATCTAAACCAATCAGATTATATCGTGGTAAAATTCCAGCTGTCTGGCTTCTCAAGCAGTTGATTAATGAAGTTGATAATATTACTTATCGTTTGAAAAGAGTAACGCCAATGTTAAAATTAACACCTCAACAAGAATCTGATCACGAGCAAGCAGAAATTTATCATATTTGTGAAAAAGCTTTAGATCCTGACAACGTCAGGGCTGACAATGTCAGGACTGACAACATTAGTAATAAAAAAGTACATGACCATTGCCATTTGACCGGACAGTACCATGGAGCGGCTCATAATCAATGTAATTTAAAATTTCATGCTCCAGATTTATTCCGATTATTCTTCACAATTTTTGAGGATATGATAGTCAAATTATAGTAGAAGCTTTTGGTGATCCTAAAATAAAATCTCGTCTAAAACTCGATAACGTCATCAAATGCATTCCAAATAATTTTGAAAAGTACAATTCAGTTACGCTAGGTAAATTGCGTTTCATTGACAGCCTTCAGTTTATGGCAGCCTCGTTAGATGAGCTAGTAAAAGGTTGTAGTAAATTTCATAACCTAAGAGACTGTTTTAGAGATAAATTTAATCTACTAGCTAAAAAAGGAGTTTTTCCATATGAATATCTCGACGACTGGAGTAAATTTGATGAAACATCTTTACCTGGCAAAGACAAATTTTACTCACAACTTAAAAAATGAAAATATAACCGATGAAGAGTACATGTATGCACAAAATATCTGGAAAGAGTTTGATTGTGAGACGTTTGGTGATTATCATGATTTATACCTCAAAACTGATGTGTTATTATTAGCAGATGTTTTTGAAAGTTTTCGAGAAGTAAGTTATAATAATTACGGATTAGATCCTTGTTGGTATTATTCTGCCCCTGGGTTGTCATGGGATGCTCTGCTAAAGTTTAGTAAGGTAAGGTTAGAATTACTGACTGATGTTGATATTTTCAATTTTATTGAAAAAGATATCCGAGGCGGTATTAGCGTGATAACAAAAAAATATGCTGAAGCAAACAACAAATATTTGAAACAGTATAACCCTGAGCTTCCTTCGAAATATTTAGTTTATCTAGATTGCAATAATCTTTACGGTGGTTCAATGATAGAACCAATGCCTATTGGTGGATTTCACTGGATCACGGCTGATCGATTTCTATCTGAAACAGAAAAAAAGATACCCGACGATGTTTCCAATTTCGTTGAAGTTGATCTTGATTATCCAAATTCGCTACACAAATTGCATAACGATTGCCCTTTCTGTGCGAAATCGATGGTTATAGATTATAGTTTGTTATCAAAAGAACAACAAGCGTTAGCATTACCAAGACAACATTCTATTGTCAAGAAACTAGTACCAAATTTGCTTCATAAACGTCATTATGTTTTGCATTACAAAGTTTTAAAACAAGCAGTCGATGCTGGTCTTGTGTTGAGAAAAGTTCATCGTGTACTAAAATTTAATCAGTCGCCGTGGATGAGAAATTACATTAACTTCAACACTTCAAGAAGGGCTGCAGTGAAAACAGAGTTTGAGATAGACTTCTTCAAATTGATGAATAATTCTGTTTTTGGTAAGACGATTTAGGACATTAGGAAACGCGTAAATATCGAACTAGTTAATGATGTCAATCGCAGAAACAAACTTGTGTCAGACGATGATTTTGTAAGCATGAAAATATTTAATGAAAATCTTGTTGCAATACAAAGAAGAAAAACAAATCTAAAACTAAACAAGCCGATCTATGTTGGAGCTGCAGTGTTAGATTTATCAAAGTGGCTGATGTATGATTTTCATTATAATTTTGCTAAAATTCAGTGGCCAGCCAGTAGATTATTTTTTACTGATACTGATTCACTCGTATATAAAATCGAATGTGAGGATATCTATCAGGACATGTACAATAATCGACATCTGTTTGATCTTTCTGATTACGCATGTGACAGTAAATTTCATGAGGACACAAATAAAAAGGTTATTGGTAAGTTTAAAGATGAAATGAACTCAAGCGCTATCAAATATTTTATCGGATTACGCAGCAAAATGTATGCCATATTGTTAGACAATAATAAAATAACAAAAAAGCAAAAGGTTTTGCCTCGTAATTTTGTTAAAAAGTTTATGAAATTTGATGACTACAAGTACGCGCTTGATGACGGTGTTAGTTTTATGAGAGCTATGGCAATTCAAACTAATCATCATAAACTCGAAACAGATGTCATTATCAAACATGGATTGTGTAATTTTGATGACAAACACTTTTGCGAAAATGGGGTAGATACATTTGCCCTTGGGTATTGTCGTGATGATAGATCTATACTTAACATTATCTTTTCCAACTGAAATTTTATCTAAACTTATAAAATAATGTTTGAAAATTTGACAATAACAAATAGCTACAATAGTAACATCAAATATCTAATGATGGAAGGTAAACAATTGACAGTTGAATTTAATAATGAAACATCAGGTATATGTTTTAATGGAACACGTGACAAGCTGAAACTTTCGCTCATCAAATCTGATAATAGCGTGTATTTCAATTATATCGAACAATTGTATCAAATGTTGCTAGCGGAATTTAAAAACTTTCACAGCCCCATTAGTCAACAAAAATATACTAAACTCACAATTGATCTCGATCGGTCAAAGGTGTATTTTATCGACAAAAAATATCCTCTGAACAAACCAGAAATAAAAGATTTGTTTGAGTCCCGTCGCTGTGTGAGCGGTAAAGTAAAATTTAATATCTACAATCGTGATAATGGAATATTTTTAATATCAACAGTTGAAACATTAATCATTAGTCACGAGGTATAAAATAATATCATTTTCATTCTAATGCTAGTTTAATTTCCGCCTTGTTAACTGAAACGTTCTAATGCACAGTTTAATTTTCATCCTTTTATCTGATAAAAAACTTGTGGTAGACTGATTATAAAACCCATTTGCCGTCTTTAGAATAATCGTATTCCACGCATGCGCTGTTCTAACAAATTTGTCACCTCTGTATGACAGAGCTTACTTGGATGAATCATAGCATTCCAACACCTGTTGTTTTGTCTGGTTATAAAATACCTGTCTGTAGTTTGGGCTAAAACTCTTGTTTTCTATTACTACTTATAGCTGGAAGACTTGTGTACCTCTTTGTCAATAGATAGATATTCTCTTATAATATTGTTTTGGAAATACAGCAACATCACTGATATCAACAATCTCATAATCCACGCAAACATTGCAAGCCAATAACTTTGTAATATCTAATATGAAAATTGGTGCAGTAAATATTTGTATGAAATTGAATCTAATATAATTGATGATAAAACAAAACAACAAGAAGGTGTTCTTATACTTTTATAAATAGTTAACATGTTATCATGGAAACAATGATAATAAATATACGATATAATTAGGAATGTGTCATAAAAAATCGGGTAACATGTATATTGACAACGTGTAATATCATATTTTTTCAAATATTCTTCAATCTTATATTTTTTTAAACGCAAAGATTTTTATTGACAACATTACGTTCTGCATTTATTTTTTCATTTAGATTAAAATAGCAAGGAAGCCTGGCTTGTCAGATTTATTTGGAATATGTTGTCTACTCGGGCTTATACATAACGTGAAATATAAAATAAACGATTTATTAAGTAAATAATGATGTAAAAATTAAAATAATAACAGCGTATTTAGATGGATGGTCTTGTTTATCATTTCCTTTGCTAGATATTAGAAGTATCTTAAGGTGAATCTTTTGAAGAATTCTATAAAAGATACTGCCATGTTTAATTCATTACAATATGAAAAGATAAATTACCACAAAAAACGAACTATTCAAGTCTTAAAACAGAACTTTACTCTGAAAATGCAGCTAATGAGATGTCATTATCTATTTGTTATATTCAGATTGTGTTTCGGTGCAAGGAAACATTGGTAGAATGTAAATGTTGCATAAGCAATTTGCTGAAGCCAACATTGTCAATGTGTTTGAAAATCTAAGCTTTATTCTAGAGATATTTTCTATCATCATAACGAGAGAGCAATGACTTTTTTCAGTTGTCAATACTAGTTTGGGAGAGACTATATTTCATTATATTTCTTTCTTGATGCATAAGGAGTATGGTTAAATTGTTATAGCGATGGACAGATGTTCGTTGTACAAAGTGGCATTTAAGATTAAAGGGAAATGTTACAATATATTTTACAGATGCATTTTTACGCATTACGTTAGCCCATTCGCAAAGTGATAGCGGAAGAAACAGTATTTGGCTTATTGTTCAGTAGATTTACAGAATGTGCTCTGAAGGTTAGATCTTGATGCTTTATCATTTTTAGGATTTCAACATGTATAATACAAAAACAAATCCATATATATATTGTATCCTTCAACATGTGGATGAGGACATACTTTGTACACCACGACAAGCATCATAGGTTAATATGGTTCTTGTAACACCAGCAAAAATACAAGTTTTTCAAGAGAACATACATGCATGATTTTTTCCTTTTATGAAAATACAATCCAGCTGCGTATTTGACTATGTCACGCAAACTGCACATGCATCTTAGGTTTCTTATTCGTGGCATCGTATAATTAAACACGCAGATGTGATTTAACGGCAAATTTAAATCGTTGTTTTAAATTACTCGTGTGTCATCCATATAAAACTTTGTTCACAGATAATAATTTTAAACTAAAACAAATATATAAATGATGTATGAAATATCTATTTATGAAGGCTAAAGGTTCATATATATTCATATTCGAGATGGCAAACGAAAGTAATTTTTTCAATAGATTCTTCTAATTAAAAGAAAAACGTATCATTGTTGTTGTTCGTCCGTCGAGTCGATGAAGACCACTTCATCCGAACGAACAATGGATATATAGACCTGTGTTGATAAAACAAATGAGTGATCTTAGAATATTTTTCAATGGAATTACAATGGTTTAAGCATGTACTATGAATAATGCACATATTTTGAAAGGGTGTATGCATTTTGAGGGAGATGAAGGAAACGAATTGCTTTGTGTAATTTACCTATTACCTCTGCGACCTGAAAAAACCGTCGACTCTAAGAGCATTGCATGCCGTGTATGACGCTATTAGTGCCATGGTAAGACCCGAAGAAGATATTGAAATGGAGATGTCATCAGATATAGACTTTAATTATTTTCTCAATCCAAACATCACCAGTCCGGTTGTCTTCAATAATTTGATGGGTACATTAACAAGACAACATGCAGGTGAAATAACGACTTTGCGGAAGGTCTACGAAATAAAAGACAGTCCAGAGATAGAACTGTAGTCAACTAGTTCTTTACAATAATCGGCATCAACAAATTCTTGATCGTTCATGCTGGCATAAAGCTTACGCCTAACCATTTTGAGATGCGTCGATTCGAATAGGTTCCTAGTCAACTATAACATTATCTTCTCGTGGATGTGACTTATACTAAGCTTGAACATATATAATTCGCAGTTTAATATTTTTTCAGTGTTCTGTGACGAATATGAGCTACGTTTTTAATATGTATTAGAAAAACGTAACACAAAGAAATTGTATAGCATTAATGAAAAAGTAAATTGAAACACCATTGATTTCCACTGCATTTTTTTATTCCTGTTAGATGACTATGAGAGGTAAAACATCTGGACTGATTGCTTTCACTTTTAATTTTAAAGTAACAAAAAATAAGATTCTGAATTAGATCTATCAAAAAACAATAATATCTTGAGTAACAACCTTATTAAAATTTTATATGATTCGGTAATAATGGTTTATGCAGCTACTAGGCAGATCTTGCAGATATGTGAGTCTTTGGAAGATAAAAATGAACATATATAAAAGCAATGCACAAATAGGTAGACATTAAGTTAACAAATATGGAACTGATTAAAAATGGCTAAATTATTTACCACAGATTGATAGTTACATACACGAATTGACGAAAGCAAATAAAATATTGATACCCATGAATTGTTTATGCATAAATTTAATACATCTTCTATTGTTATAAACGCATTGCAGAGCATAAGATAAAGGACCGATGAAATTAACAAACATCGAACAATACTTTTAATTAATTAATTAAGTGTGAGATGAAAATCAAATCTGTACAAGGATATGGAACTCTACTATGTCGTTTGGAAAAGTTTAAAAAAAGACTTAATAAATGAAACTAAACAAACTGAATAAGAGATAAAACACTGAATTATTTAGTTTAAAGGTGATGTGATAAAACTGAAAAAGAGGATAAAAGCTAATAGTAACACATTCCCATGGCTGCAAAGACGTATCGCACTCACTAACAGTAGTATAAAGCTTAAGCACACAAAATAAGTTGTAATTTCATGGATTGGAGGCTAATGACATTGTTGCACCTGATAGTTATTTCCAATGGTCCGATATAATTGTTAAAGTATATCGCATTTGTGCTCAAGTATGGAAGATGTTTTGTGGAGACATAACGATTTCCTTTAGTAGTGATAATATTGTCAAATAATTGAATGACTATAACATTTTCATATGTTCAGAGATTTCTGATAATCTGCGTGTGCGAGAGCAAATCAAATAAAACACGCTATCAGTAATGAAACATATGAGAAAGCAAAGATCAGGATTCATTAATGCACACAACACTATTAGAGAAACGTTTAAAATAAGGTTTAAGGAACTACATTTAGAATGCCATTTGACTTCTAGATAAAAGCATGCGATTGTCCATAAAGACTTGAAATCTGGAGAAAAGGCAATTTAACCATTATGTCATCAATGCTATACAATTGCATCAGATATAAAAACTGATTTTATTATCAAAAAGAAAGAAAATGGAGTTCCGTTTTTTATGACTACATCCCAATAAAGAACACTATTGATCTGGTTTCTAACAGAGGCTTTGCAAATAGCATACTTCATTCGCCATGCAGTAGTTTAAAAATGTTTCGATGCTGTGCAAACAGGAATTAATTATGAAACGTATTTGAATACAGTAACATGATATACCTAATATACTTCGTTCACAAGGAGATTTTAAGCAGTAAGTTAACCTAACCAAGGCGGTAGTTATTATAATAAGAAACAAAAACAAAGGGAACTTGGTACATTATGTATCAACAATGTCTTCCATAATTTCCATTGTAATTAGTTTGACTTGAGATTGATATGTTTGTAATCTTCTGAACTTTTAAATCTCCATTATCATTCTTCGCATTGATCTGCTTGATCTAAGCCATTATTTATTTAAACTGAACATTTCTGTATTTTATACTCAAACCTTAGATATAAGAAAACTTAATAAGGAAATGATACAAACATCTGAATGTAATGCTTGTTTACTTTTGCTTTTGGTGATATTAAGTATGATATATCACAGTGGTCTCTAAATGTAACGTACAAGAAATATGAAACAGTAATCTTTTCTTCTCTAACAAATTAGTTATTTTATGCATATATAATCTGTTGATGTTGTTCCAGCCTAACGCCATTTTTCAGCACACGGTAGGCTATACATGGGACGAGTTTTATTAGCAGAGGAAGAAACAGAGAAATACGCGGAAAGAACCACCAACCCACGAGAAGCTACTGGCATGCCTTCTCACATATCCACATTCGCCGAATCTTAGACTCGAACCCACGGAGACAGATGTGAGATGGCAGTAATCCGTAACGGAGAGCGCTTTAGACCACTCGGCCTCTCGGGGCCCCGATATAATATGTGCTACCAGTGCTAAACAGAGGGTGTCAATATTTGAATGTCACATTTTCAGTTGTTAATGATTTTTCAATTGGCCTACTATTATCACGTGATGTTATACTATCAGATATGAAATATTTGTTTTCGATATATTCTCTTTTATAACTCCTTCCACATTGATGATCTATAATTTGTACTTATATTTTGTGTAAAATAAAGTGTTCTCTGTTTCAATCTCCTGCCAGTTCTGAGAACATCAAACACTTCCCGTCCCCGGAGACATGATTAAATGTGTTTCCCTACAGCGAATTGGGATGGTTGTCTGCTAAGTTGCCTTCTGTCAACTAGTGAAGCATTTCATGACTTCAACCACATGGTTTAATTTAACCCGAGGTCATAAAGCCTACAGTAAATCAATATATATAATAGTGATATTGTTCTCAGATATTTAATGGTACATCACATACCCTATAATCTAAAGTCATTAAAATGAATTTACTTCAAACTACCTTTGATTCAGAACTTTCCAACCCAATCATTCTAGAAGTATTGAATCAATGAGAAGAAAGCAGTGCTGCTCAAAAAATACTTTTGCGTGCATATGACTGGATTCGAACGTACAAAGATATGTTATGGGCATCAAAGATCCATACATTTTCCATATATCACAAAAGCTGTTGAAACCAAAAAGCCATATATAAAGACGAAATAGGATGCTTTCATTAAAAGCTTTTGCAAGTAGCAATTTAATTTACCTGCTTTGTATGCAACATAAATGCTAATGATATACACTGATGTAAGATGTGTATTTCTGTTTTAAAATTTAAATATCGTTTGCCAAACTGTGTTTCTTACATAATTTAGCATGCATTATCCGTTCGCTTAACATATCTAATATTATATAATGCAAGTATCTTACCGTAGAGATTTTTTGCTAAATAATTTTGAATATTATATAAACATCATTTGATACCATGGATTAAACCTTGAATATAGACGTTATTTATTTTGATTTGCATACATATTCGTGAACTTCTTTTAACTTCACGGTATTCACTTTCATCAAAGTGAGCAAACTACAAAATAATAACAGACGATAAAACATATATATCAACAAAATATTAAAATTTTACTCTTTCTCCCTTTGCTCAAGTTAAGTTAGGGATTTGTACGCCAGTACTTAAACTGTATGTATCTCAAACAAAAGAAACGGACGCAGATATTTACCATTCTAAATTTGGTTTTAAATATACTCCATCATACCTTATATAGTTTCATAAACATTGACTATTTCAATGAACGTTTATGTTCCTGATAACGTTGATTTGGCGTAACTTGACGAAGAATGGGTATGGTCTTTACAACTAATTTTGATTACGATATCTCTCGTTGGCTGGGGTATTCAGTTCTAGTGTACTCTTTCACAGGCATGTATATATGCTATTATTCGCTCGAATATCTGAGCAAAAAACGGATCTTTCATTTCATTTGATGCAGGGTTGCGTTATGCTGATGGAAAATGTGCCCGCAATGTTTTATGGCCTTTATGGTACTGTGGTCAGTATATTTGTGAATTTGTTAGATAGGTATTTTCTTTAAATTATCTTTTATTTCGTATAATTAAGTATAATCAGATAAATCTAGAAGTTCTATAAGTGAAACTACAACCTGACGACTACTGTCTGAACATGTAATCAGCACCAAATAAATTCCTCTCTCGTCTACGGTCATATATTTCCGTCAGATTAGATACAAATCAATTGTTTCCCTTTGTGCCTGGTTCTACTTATAAACATAATTCATATTACATTGTGCATTTTGAGAGTATACTTATATATCGCTAAAACCATTCTATCCCAGTTTCAAAGTTGAATGCTAGCGACTACGCTAAAAGGGATAAAATATAGTTATAACACTGAGTTTCTGTTGGATTAAACCAGGACTGCATGCATGCATACATACATACATACATACATACATACATACATACATACATACATACATACATACATACATACATACATACATACATACATACATACATACATACATACATACATACATACATACGCACGCACGCACGCACGCACGCACGCACTCACACACACACACACACACACACACACACACACACACACACACACACACATACATACATACATACATACATACATACATACATACATACATACATACATACATACATACATACATACATACATACATACATACATACATACATACATACATACATACATACGCATTTATCTGTCAATATACTGTATTTAGTCTGAGGTTTATCTATTGTGGGATTAATCAGTTATAAATGTTTCTGGGCCATAAATTGATAGTTGCATTAGCCAAAACTATTTCAAATGTTTTCATCAGTCTGCTCCACGAAATAAGTAGCAAACTTTGCACTATTAAAACCTATCACCGATATGTTTGAGATCAGTGCTGAAAAGTGTATTTCCTTCTATGTTTGGCACATTATTAGTGTTAAATCTTTGATCTTTGAAATTAAAGCCATAAAAACAATCCGACAGGAATTACTGTATTACTATCTGAGACGCAGATGATATTTTTGGCCATTACCCCGTTTTTACCAACAAATGTTTCATGTAACAGAAACGGGGGTGTGACACAGTTGTCAGCGACAAAACATCAGTATGGCTTCAAAGATTTCATTTAGTTGACATTACAGCCGCAACTTTGTAAGGTTCGACCGCTACAAATTATATTTTCATCCCTTTTGTGTTTTAATCAAGTCTGCTACCTAAACAAGAGTTTTGAAAAACAAGATCAAGGCAAATATTATCAGAATCATTATTCTACGTTGCTAGTTTTGTGAAGTCGATGCTTTTATTCATCACAATATGTCAGTATAGGTGGCATAGGAAGATTTCGGAAGAACTCAGAAGGAACCACTGACCCAACGATATTACTCAAAAGATTTATGTCATCTAAACGCACGCCGAGTTGTAAGATTTGAATTCTTGCGGATATCGGTGAATTGAGTGAGTGGTCTATAAAGGCTCTTGCATTAAACTAAGACGACACTCGAAAACCCAACATCAACAGGTTTTCACTATGTTAAAACATGGTGCTTAAATGAAGACTGTTTCAAGAACTGTAGACATATTTTAATCACATATGCCGAAGAGGAAAGAGCATAATTCAATGTGTCTGATATTTCGTTTGGACGACATTTCGACATTGTAAGATAAATTCAAAGATATTTCAAATTACTTCTAATAACTGAGAGACCCGATAATTCTATCAAAACATTGCAATGTGTAAATAAATGAACTTCTAATCACATGTGTGATTGACACAAAATCTTACGTTATTCTCTCTTTAGACGAGTGTCCAGTATTGATGTTTTATTATAAAGATGAATAAGGATGCAATACATAATATTAACTGAAATTTTCAGAATCACGTAATATAAACTAATGTGAAACTTCCTTAAAAGTCATTATTACTACTATATTTTCTGCATTAATCAGTTTACAAATTTATATCAAACATTAATCTTTAACTATTAACTATGAAAAAAGCTTACAAAAGGGTATGCGGCAGGACACTGGTTCCCTCGAAGACGTAACGTCTACATAGCATACATTTGTGTAATGGTAATTAAGGAATGGCGACATAACTACGCATACTAACTTACACATATAGTGGATCTCGCAAATCACTGTTCAGTCCTTTCCTTTGATTACTGAGCTGAAAGTTAACTCAGTTTTATTCACTAGAAAAAGAAAACATGATCTTGTATTTTGCGCACTATTACTGTGAGATTGCTGTGGCTGTTCCTTCTAGGCAAAGCAAAAATATGGCGTGACCCACAGATCAGGTTTGACACTCAGTTGGGTTCGAAATGAAAATAATTTAATTTATATTATCACGTATTTTCCTGTGGGATCCAGGGAAATAAAACGATTTCAGTGAATCTCGTTTGCATCTTTCTTGGCAGGTAGACTCTGTATCCTCATATGCATTTCACTGTGCCCTTTGTAACTACTTTAGTTTCAAACGTTAGTAAAGTCATTTTTCGACTTTTATGTCGCTATGTATCCATATACATGACGTAAATCAGTATCGCTTTGTTTCACAAAGGCAGAACTATATGCGATAAGTGACGCTTGACGGACATTGTTTAGATATTTTATCACGTGAGTCCTAATGATTTTATCACACCTAGCCAAATATTCTACTCAGAGTTGCAATTCGTAAAGCTGGCTTTCGAAACTAATTCAAATGTATTAAAACTAACAAGCTTTCTTTTTAATTTAAATAGAAGTTGTTTCATCCGTTGTGCATCAAATCTTGAATGTAGTGTGAAGAGTTATGGTATAAATAGGATTTTGTGGCCTGAATATCTCCAGGATTATTTCAAATGAATATTGCTGATGAAGTTAGCTTGATTTTTGTGGCTTTAATCCATTTACGAATATATTTGACTCCATTGCTCGGGATAAAAACAAACATTGTCCCTGAAAAAAGGTTCTCTCTCTCTCTCTCTCTCTCTCTCTCTCTCTCTCTCTCTCTCTCTCTCTCTCTCTCTCTCTCTCTCTCTCTCTCTCTCTCTCTCTCTCTCTCTCTCTCTCTCAATTGAACATCAAAATACATGAAACTGTGTCACAACTCTGCTACAAGCTTCATCGGTTATATTTAGTATGCGATTTGTTATTGTTGCCTTAAAGAGCCTACTGTATTAACAAGCAATGTTTATCAGCACTAGATAAGGTTACGTTTTTGAGGAGAATAAGTAGCAATTATTAGTGAATATTTCTGACTGTATGATTTGATGCTATTAGAAGGAAACAAAACGTGATATGCATCGGTTAATCATTGGAGAGGTATTACTTAATGATTTTGAAACCGAACAGTTCAAATAGGATTCGTGGCTACCAAATAGCTTGTTTGGATTAATGGCATCACACTGAATCATTTTTCCAGATTTGATTGCGGTATGTGGAATTTTCTCCAGCCTTTATCATTCCTTTAGGACCGGATTATTCAATTCTAAAGTCAAAATCAAATCTGTAATGGAAAATAGAACGCCAGTCTTGGAGAATAGCTTGCAAAGCGTGAAAAAAGGTAATGATGTTAAATTAATCACTGCGTTCGCTCTGATGTTTTTCCTCCATGGTAACATAAATTCGTCTATGAAAGCAATTGGCGTTTCTTCTCTCCCCATGCTTGAATGATGGATAATGTATTAGGTCTCTATATCTGTCTGTCCCTAACACCACTCGCAGCTAATCCGCTGTTTATAAATTCACTAATCTACAAAGTTAAACTATCTGATAATTTTTTTAGCCTCTTCCATTGCCCTAGACAACAACACAACTATTCTGGTTACAATCATATTTTTTAAATATCTATTGACCTAACGGTACACATGCAATTATAGCACGATGTCACATAATGTTTGGGCTACATTTTGAATCAGAGCTCATTCAATATCAATAAAGTTTACAGGATTGCTAGAGGGGTGTAATAGAAAAGGGTTGCAATTTGGCTTGTTGAATATTAGCCGTTTCTCATTGTTTCATCTGAAGATTTTAGTGAAGCCAGTCTTAATTACACTTGTTCATTCAAATACAATTTAGAAAATAAATTTGTTTAATGCACCAACATTTTTGTGTCAGATCGATAGGAACCCGGGTGGCCGAATGTTTTAATTGCTCACCTTTACTAATCATTGTCATATCACATCTGTTCGCGTAGGTTCGTGTCCACATCTCCTCCAATGTGGGCATGCAAAAAAGTTTGTTCAGTAGGTCGATGGCTTTCATCGTGGTTTTTCCAAGAGCTTCCTCCATCAGTTATACTGGACATCACGTTCAGTCAGTCCATTATACGCGGAAATATATCGTCAACACACAATTCCATCTAAATTAGCAGTGAAAAATGTGTATGTCATATTTGCCACGTCTGTGGTATCTTGTGTCATAAGTCAACTCCGATTATGTTTGTTTCCAAAAGAATGTGAAAACGAGTGTATAGATTGATGATATATCATTACAGTCTTTTGCAATATGTTCTGCATGGAGAATTTTAAAGGAAACAGACACTGTTTTGTTTCGTTCAGGCATAATCTTCGTTTGTTTTTTCTGCATTTTGTTATCCAGAAGAATGTAAATTAGTTTAACAGCATAAATGGTAAATTAATATTTTGGAGGTTGAAAGTAAGGATTACAAAATGGATAATTAAAATACTTTTCTCAACTTGTCATTTTAATACACATCTTGTATACCAGTATTCGGATCCATCTACCAAAATGTACAAGTTGCTTTTCGTTTACATACACTGTTTACATGGAACATGAATTCATATGACCTACCCGGATGCCTAGTGGTTAGAGAGTCCGCGGGTTAGGAACCCAGCCGATTCATACCCAAGACTTATAAAAATGGTACCAACCGCTGCCTCGCTGGGAGCTCAGCATCAAGAGGTTAGTGTTAGGACTGGTTGGCCTGGTGTCAGAAATAACTGGTTGGGACATGCCTTCAGTGATAGACGTCACTATAAACTGCCACACTGCAGACATGGTAGCAATATGACGTACACAAGGTAAGAAGCGTAGAAAACAAATTTGTTCAAATTACTTTTGATGAAGAATATATATTCTGGGTTATACTTAGACATTGGTTACTATAACAGAAGATTTAAACCACTTAATTAAAATTAAAATTTTACTTACAAGTTGTAGATATGTTCATTTCATGTCAGTTCATTTTTCATCCTGATAAGAAGTGTCCATCATGTAAAAAGGCGACTAATGAATTTCCAGTTTTATCTCATATGTGATGAGTGACCGTAAGACTTGACCTGGAACGGCATACATTGTTTTCCAATATATGGGTATGGAAGGTGGACAAAAAAAGCGTGGTCTTCATGGTCCCTATTGTTTATGTTGCGAGTGTGCTTTTCTACCAGAATGCGACTTGGGCTGCTAATATATTCATCCATTGCTAGCTGTTTTTGCAACTATTCTGTTACAGCCCAAATGTAGTAACTTACTCTTTTACGGCGCAGCTTTCATAATAACAAAACAAATTAAATCCTGTAAGAAAATTACTCCGTTTACATCTAATGAAAAACCATGTCGTGAATAAATCAAAACGTTAAAACTTCAAATACGCCATATAATTACATAGAAACACAGTCCTTACGTCGCTATAAACAGGAATTGATCTGAAAGTAACTTACTAAATCCAAAACAATCACATAAAGTAATTACAGAGTATAGTCTTTGATGGAATGGTTTTCTTTATTTAATTCAACATTGACCCAGAAAGACTAAATTAAGAATAATTTTTTGGTATCGATATTAACGATGCAGAGGATTGGTTGGAATATTGTTATTTACCACTTTTACATTCTTACACAATAACTTTTAACAACATATACCTGCAATGTACATGACCTATTCAAGTTCTTTTGAAATGGAATCGAAAACAAGCAAAAAATAAATCTTGTTCCTTTTAAGCACGTAAATATATCCAACTCAGGCAATATATGCCTTTAGCGATAATAAAGGCATACATTATCTGTGTAGTTAGTATTACTTGCTTCAAGTATTATCCAGATTAGACGTTTTTCTAATAGCTGATCATGGTTTATTTGTTTAACGCAAGTGTAGGATTTTAATCCTAGGTATGGATTTTATTCCTAGGTATACTAATAAAGTGCACTGTGTGAATTATGTCCGATACAAGTATCTTTCGATCGCTATATGAATTATTTCCTTTTTTGATGAACACAAAATTATTTTGTCGTAACTGAACAGGTTTGTTACAAATATTGTCGTTGAATCTTATCACGGAGTTTACAATGGTTTTGAATAAAGATTACTTTCCGATGTTATGAGTGAAGTTTCATCACATGGACCGAATTCCGTGGAATTTGTATTAGAAACAAAAATGGAATTAGTATAAATAATGGATAGCTCACACGGTGTTTAATAACTACGAGGTTGATGTGGATGGTTGCGTCCATCACAAAGATCGAAACCTATATTTGTTATAAATTATGAATAGTTGTGGTTATTCCATGATATCAAATAAAACAAGCGTTTAATTTGAAACACCATCTCATATTCGAGTGTCACAATGGTTGTTCAGTGATTGAACATGTGAATGGGTACAAGGTGGATAAATCAAACTGAACATTTCGAACTTGTGACCACATCTGAGAATAGGATACAGGCTGTGTCTGAGCAATAAATTTAGGGCCTGCTCGTTCGGAAACAGCAATAAATATCATGAATATAGAAGCGTATAAATATTCGTCAATAATGAAAGCTAAATAAAGGTTGTAAATTAATTTAAAAAAATAATCAAATATTCATTTGATAACATTTGTAAAAGCTCATTTTCAAACTCCAAACACATTCGATTCACGTTTGGTTACAATGTTTAGTAAGAAGATCTTATTACGTGACAGGGGCTCGTACTCAGAAACAAAGAAAAGAGTTAAACCCAACAAGCATTTTTATATTTTAGCAAAACAATTTATTTCCCTAGACAACAATGTAAAAATTAGTAAATAGAACTTACAATCTGTTACTATAATACAAAATGCGATCTTAGGAATGAAAACACAATTCCTATCACTAAATAGTCATATAAGAATCCAGGTTCGAGTCCCTACGACGTATAAATATGGAAGGCGATGACGTCAGGTGTAGTCCAATGTATAAAAAAACAATAATTCCTCACTTGAACAACAGTCTTTGTTTCCAAATATTTCCAGAATAAATTTCCTTGAAAATCTTTCAGAATGTTTATAAACAAAAAGTCATCTTGTTGAGTTTCCAAGGGGGAATAAATTATTAAATCCAAAAAATCAGACTAAGAAAACACAATCCTGGTTGCTTATGAAAAAATACACCTTGTTCCAACAAGATGTTGAATGACTATCTGAAAAGATATATGGAATTCGTATGTAAAACCCAAGACTTAATTTCAAATCTAGAGATTGGTCATGTGGTTTCTTGCTACCCTAATTTCGCCACGTCCGCCAGAGTCACCAAACGTAAGAACCAATGATTAAACGGTTGCTTAAACACAGTGATCACAAAAAGAATTATGTTCTTGATATTGACCAATCATTTAAACTTCTTGTTGACACTGTTACCAAGATAAGATAGGTTAAATGATAATTCTTACGTGATAAATCTTGAATAAACAAACTTTGTTATAAATTATATCTCATTATTGAAAAAGAATAAAAATATTCATTGCAATTAAATACAAAGAAGCAAAACTGAATTTAAAAATATTCAAAATCTTACACACAAGCAATATAATCACATATACGTAACAATCTCCAATCGTATATTTTTGATACCTAGACACGGTCATTGGTGATAATCCTGCAAACATGTCGTTAATGATGTTCAACTCATGAATCACGGTTTGCATAACAAATTCAGTCCCAGGGAGACACGATCTAATTTTGTTCAAAATATTATTATATATAATATAAGCATATTTTGTGCTTTGTTATACCCTGTAATTTAGGTTCTAACAAATCTAGCGCAGATTGTAGTACCACACCGGCTCCTGAAATAATGAGCATGAAAAGATTTACCGTAGCCACCGGGAAAAATTTCCCTTAGTGCGTAATGGCTAATGCGATCGGAGCTATTGTCATCAGGAATTTTTTGTAGTATATGTAAGTTTTCTTAAACAAGTACACATTTTTGTGATAATGCTCATATGGCTCGACTAGTTCCTGCTGTATTGACCTGCTGTGTGATGAAATTAAAATCGATGTCAGGTTTCACCATATTATGCTTCTATGTTGATTAAACTCTGAATCCAAATTCGACTAAATTTTTCGCCATAAACTTCATGTTGGTATCCACGTGAAGCTCCTTGCTTGTGATAGTACTTGCCATATTATACTGATGTGAACAAATAATTTTGTTAAACAGTGCTGATTTTAATTATCGGCTTTATCTTGACAAAATTCTCTAATGTGTCAGGGTTTATCTGCGAGTTGATATATTCTAAATATAAATAAGCCTCTGGTTCTGATGTCTACAAAAGATTTTTAATTAATTTTGGTGTTATACGCCGTTTTAACCTTTTCGTAGTCAGGCACATTAACATACTCAGGCACAAATAACAACCTGACCAGATTGTTAGCAAGGACAACGAATCCATTCATCTTGCTATACATAATGTGTTCATTAAATAATAATACGCAAATACAAGTTTTAATGAAGTCATCCACCTCAAAAAGCTGAAAACATCTCAGTAACGGGTTAGTGGGATCTTACACTGTGATATTTAACCTAAACAAACGTTGTATTTTAGTGACGGTGCTGATAACAAAATTGCCTGTAGCATTGATCCTAGAATTATTGTGCTAATATACAATGATGTTCATGTGGATTATGATATTTTTCCCGGTGATATTTTAGCAGGTGATCCTAGCAAGTTATGTCCCTAAATCGTCATCGCAGATGAAATTTCTAGATGATGATCTCTGTCGAACACCGAACTTGAATCCACCAAACAATATTCTGAGTCGAAGATGCACACTCATTAGTCGCTGACAACTCATTAAACGCATAAAATGCGGCCAACGATGTAGAGTATTGCGACAAAAAGTTAGAGGTAAATCCTGACGGATTTGATGCGATGTACATTAGCAATGCTATAATGCCAACGCTTTTTCTAACTCGACGAGCGTCTTCGTAAATTATATTAATCACATTAAGACCGTTATTTGGCGATGATCACATAATAATTTTATTCTAATCAGTATTGAAATCGCCTGTCATCGCTCCACTTTCCCTTGCCAGGGCATACTCTGACATGGGCTTGTAACTCAGCACATAATCATCCTGAAGAACCAATATGGTATTTTCAGGTCCATCGTTGTTGAGGTTACACGCCATTTTATCCCCAGATTTTTCAGCTTGTAGTCTCAAAAATGCTTCCACCTTGGGACTTGATCATTCAGCAAAGCCAGCGTGGTATTGATTCCGGCTCTTATATGCCAGTCCATGTTGAACTTAACCTCCATGTGATCTCCGGATTATTTAATGAGTAAACTTTGATCTGTTTCTTACTCACCATCTGATAATCCTCGATGGATTCATTTCCCTGGTATAGTTTCAGGATGTATCTGTTTCCATGTAAAGTTGTAATATATATATATATATATATATATATATATATATATATATATATATATATATATATATATATATATATATATATATATATATATATATCCACTCAAAACACTTCTCCGGGTTCAAGTATGTGATCTTTCACCGTAATGGTATCACTAGTAATATTTTAATTTCCTATGCTGGGAAATACCGTGGTGGACGTTATGGAGGCCTAATACGAAAATGCTATCCGGATTAAGATTCGAGGCAACTCATACTTTCTGCACATTAGGTGACGTACTCTTTTCCGACGGTGCTGATCCTACAAGGATATTAATAGTGTTGACAAAACCTGTAGCGAGCAGGCTTGCCACCATGGCTGTCGCGGACAGAGTGACCGCACCGGTCATAGTATTTCGTTATTACACAGTCAAATTCCCATTATTATTTACGTTGCCACTGATGGTGGTATTTAAAACTCATTGCGTTATCCAGTTTTGAGTGACTGACCTCTTCCACATATACTGCACCATCTGCTTATGGTGTAGTAGGAACCCGTACATCGTGTTTCCTCTTATATGAAGGTTTCCTTCCTACGTGCCACCGGTGATGGCTAATCATGTATCCACATAAGACTTGAAAGTGGAAAATCTGTGATCTGAATGTTCTTGTGAGGTTCAATTTCCAGGGTAGAGGATGGGGTTTTGTCGATTATGTTAAGGTACATCGTCATCGTACCACGCGACAGGGATAACGTTTGACTCGCGTGACTTAGCGTGGTCGCACAGATCTGATCTATGTTATCTTGTGTAGTCATATTTATGGTGCTCTGCCCATTCACGTAAAGCTCTTCCGTCATGGTATCTCGGTTTCATCCACTTTATTTTTGACATTTCCATCAGAGCTTGTGGAGGTTTTCCCCTCCGATGAGAGTGCCTAAGCCTGCTTGTAAAACCTGTAACTCTATTGTATGAAAGATGAGAAAAAGGAAACTTCAACAACAAAATCTCACAGTAGGGTTCTTGTGGTCGTTATTCACAAAGATCGCCTCAGCGTTACCAGCATTAGGCAGAGCAGTAACCCTCGTTGCGTTTGAAGCACCAAATTTAGCAACGATCGCTGCGTTATCATAAGTTTGAAATGCAGTAGAGTATAAGACTACGGGCACGATTAAGCACCGGCCAGAATAGTGGGACGATAAAGCTCGCCGCGCAGTGTGATAAAGAGCACCAAACAACGTTTGCAGAATCGAGAAGGTATTAGCCCAGGGTGGTAAACAATTACATATCAAATGGAGTTGATATTCATACGATATTAATTCCTGGATTTCTATCCGATATTCAGCAATTTACTCGTTGTAATGACGTTCGTATTCTGCAAATACCCGTTTACTAGCTATCGGTTATACTTTATAGTGGAATAGGGTAAAGCAACAAATGTTGTTTAAAGATAAACTAAAGTTTTGAGTGAGATAACCCGGTGGTGATTCATAACCTACGCTGATATGATTCTCATCTCATCGTCAAATGTTTTGGGAAGTATCATCATAAGATGACATGTATTCCAAATAAT